>WNLI01075322.1:0-10940 GCA_025802215.1 Wirenia argentea
TCAATGGTTCATTGGTTGATTATTGGACATGGATCTACAGAAAGTTACAATGTTACCGAGGCTTCCAGATAACAAGACTCCCGTCTTCACTAAACGAATCGCGGCGTACGGTACCACGAAACTTCCGCTTCTGCGGGAAAACACCCAAAAAGGAAAAAGCCAACGATTTCAGTTGTTTGGCACGAAGTGGTTGCATGTGGGAAAGCTGAGGAGATCAGTTCAGCATTCGTGGCAGCAATTGAACAAGAACGTGATGCGAGACATCTGGTTCTGTGGCTGGACAACTGTACAACCCAGAAAAAGAATTGGTCGCTAATCACCACCCTCGTCCATCTCATCAATGTGGTGTGTGGGGTGCAACGACACCAAGTTTCAATGAGGAAGACAATCTCAGTATGAGTTACCTGCCCCTTTATGGGGGAATGTAGGTCATGTGGAGTTCCTACAGATACTGTACTTGTATAAAATTTGTTTAATTTCATTGTCCTGAGAGATATGCAAAACACTGAGGATCGTTATTTAGGAGAATAACCTCACTTGGCGTCACTGTGATACTCAGTATACCAAATGTAATAGGATCAGGGATGAGAAGAGAATCAAGTCCTACACTACAGTGTATACTTTTCATGAAAGGGTCTACGATAAATGTGATCTGTTACATTAACTTGTGTAATCAAATAGGAAAAGAACGTGAATGTAATGAGACGATTCCTGAATGACCTGATGGCAATGAATAGACTCAACCAGGGAGACGAGAACAAACAGCACCGCCATTCAGCATATCGGACGTTTGTTTTGTGGCGGCATGGACATATGCGTGTGTGTGATTGGCGGGTAATACCATCATGTTGTGTGTGTGTGGAGAATTAGGCGTTGGTACAGGGTATCCAGACTTACACAACATCTACGTTCCCTTTAGATGGTACTAGGTGAAACGAGACTTGAGTGGCCACTAACCCAGCAACAGTTGGTGGGGAATGGGTGCAAGTGATGTTCATTTTATTTACATAGCGAGATTTTTTTAGATACACAGTGGTGAAGGGCATTACACGTGTTGAACAATCATGTGGACACACCTACAAAAAGAAGGACATGAGAGTGAGATACACAAAATCACAATCCATCACCAAGCCACACATATGTGTTTGCAGAAAAACAATTCTAGTGGAAAGACTTATACATCATATCAACACTCAATAGTGAACTTGTGACATCTTGTTTTTAGCTCCTCGAATGGAACAGGACAGGACCAGAATATTGCGTCTGTTGGTGCATGGGTCGGAAAGTTGTAAAAGTTTAGCACAGAGTCTCCCAGCAGGGAGTTGTATCGTACACCCACTGTTACATACAATACTGATGTAACATATATTGTGTATGTTACATAAACTATTGACGTAACCGATATTGTGTCTGTTACGGTCACATAAAACAAGCACAAGCGAGGAGTGTCCCTCTTTAGACCAGGGAGTTGCCCATGTGGCTCAGCGAGTTGTGGTTTAATCAATTTTATTCAAGACGCCGACGTCTACACTCACGTCATCGAGTCATGTGACATCGGCCCCGGCCGGAAGTCACATGACTAGTGTGTATCCCAGCAGTCATTGAAGAAGTGTGATGGACATCGCAAGAAAGCTTTGGTGAGCAATTTTCTTTGTTGTGCGTTTCACTTTGTTGTCGTGCCTGTGCAGCGCGAAAATCGCGTAATTAATCCATGGTTCGGTACGACAGTGGTAGATTAATACTTCACTGAGTGTATGGGTGTATTGTACACGCAGATGTTGACAGGACCGCAAGAATATTGTGTCTGATACGGTTACATAAAATACTGATGTAACAAATATTGTGTCTGTTACATAAAGTACGGATGTAACATATGAGAAATAAAAGCGCTGCTGGACCACAGATTCGGAACACGGGATTCTGCATCAATACGACGGAATCACACGTCTGTCAGACAACTCGAAAACGAAACTCTTCATGACATCGCTGATGTTGTGTCCGTTATCGTCACATATAATACTGATGTAACGGATGTGTGAAAGGACTCGACCACAGGAAATTCAGGAATATTGTGTCTGTTATGGTCACATACAATACTGATATAACGGATGAGTGAGAGGACAGGACTAGAATATTGTGTTCGTTACAGTTACATACAACACTGATGTAACAGATGCGTGAGAGGACAGGACCAGAATATTGCGTCTGTTGGTGAATGGGTAGGAAACTTGTAAAAGTTTAGCACAGAGTCTCCCGGTAGGGAGTTGTACCATACACCTACTGTTACATACAATACTGATGTAACATATATTGTGTATGTTACATAAAATATTGATGTAACTGATATTGTGTCTGTTACTGTTACTTAAAATGCTCATGTAACAAATATTGTGTCTGTTACATAAAATACTGATGTAACAAATATTGTGTCTGTTACAGTTACACAAAAAAAAGATATTGTGTGTATTACTGTTACATAAAGTACGGATGTAACATGAGAAATAAAAACGCTGCTGGACGGCAGATTCGGAACACGGGATTCTGCATCAATATGATGGAATCTCACGTCTGTCAACTCCAAAACGAAACACTCCACGACTTCGCTGACAGAATTTACGCCGTGACGTTGGACAGGCAAACCCACTTCTGACACCAGTAATGTTAACTGATATTGTGTCCATTATGGTCACATAAAATACTGATGTAAGAGATATTATGTCTGTTACGGCTACATAAAATGTTCATGTAACAGTTATGCTAGAAAGGATGCGACAACCATCCGGGATAAAATTATATCCCAGAGTAATTATTTCATGCAGAATTACTAGAGTTCCTAAAATCATTTTTAGCAACTCTAACGATTACTGTCCAGTAATAATATTTTCATTAATTTTGTAACACATACTGTATATGTAGTAAACATTGTACGTATATTGGTTTCCTTGTAACTTCTTAACAAATCAACATTAACATATAAATCTTTGAGATCACGGGAACTCGGCGGAAGGACTAACATGCAATTACAACAACTTCGATGAGCCCTTTTGTCCACAGCAACACCGTCTCAACGGTCCTCAACAGTACCCACCAGGGCCACCACGATATCCCCACAATGCCAGATCCTCCCCAACAGTACCCAACTTGATATCCCCACAATGCCAGATCCTCCCCAACAGTACCCAACTCGATATCCCCACAATGCCAGATCCTCCCCATACCCGCCACCACGATATCCCCACAATGCCAGATCCTCCCCATACCCACCACGATATCCCCACAATGCCAGATCCTCCCCATACCCGCCACCACGCTTTCCTCGACCCTCTGCGACCATCACAAAATATCGGCCCCATTAACCCGTATGCATTGGCGGTAGTGCTCAAAGGATATGATGATGACAAAGTGAGTTACTTGATTAAGGGTTTTACATATGATTTTCCGCCTACAGACTTTGTGCACAACCCTTACACTTGTAAAAATCTCAAATCAGCGTACAAATTGCCTAATATCATTAAAATCAAACTACAAAAAGAAATTGATTGTAACCGCATCAAAGGTCCATTTAATACTCCATCATTCATTAACTTTCATGCGTCCAGTCGGTATTTGTGAGAAAAAAGTACCAGGGACTTACCGACTTATACACTTATATATTGAGTCATCCTTATGGAGCATCAGTTAATGACACTATCCACCAAGAATGCTCGTCAGTTCAATATTCGGATATTGGGCTGGCCATTTCTCACATAAAACATTTGAACCCCAACTGCTACCTAGCTAAGACCGACATAGAATCTGCTTTCAGAATTTGTCCAATCAGAAGTGACTTTCACCCGTCCCTCGGAATATACTGGCAAAACCAGTATTTCTACGATACTTTCTTACCGATGGATGTCAGAAACTTGTAGACTTTCCAAACTTTCACGGCTATAGAGTGGGCCATATATACGAAACTTGGTAGCTCAGCAGTATGCCGTTTTTCATCAGCGCCCGTCCCGATTTTCCGCGCAGCCCCGATTATTTATTTTTATCCTACCATCTCCATTTTCATATCGAAACTGAAACGCACCACCAAATACACTAGTGCTATGTCCGACGCTACAACCGCGCCCTTCAAACCCGCAAGCAAGTGAGACTATCGTGACTCCAATTAACGCTCGCGTTACTTCAGACAGCACTTCATGACTACGATGTTAAATGTTACATCACATGTCTACCTATGACACAACAGAATTATTAGCAGAAAAGTATAGCGTTATGGCCAGTAATTAAACTGTTATTGCCTATAATTAAACCTATATGGCAATTGTGTTTTAAGTTACCTACATATCTAAAATCAAATGTTATGTATGAAAATTAAATTATTACCATCAAGGATTGTTTTGTTTGATGTTTTTTCCACACATCAAAAATCAAATTAAAGTGTCATCACTTGTCAATCATGCTTAACTCTAGAAGATCATCCCGGATTATTATAGAGACAATGTAAGAATCCATGGCTACTGCCTACAAATTAAGATTCCATGGCTTCGAGTAGCAATACACGTAGAAAATAAACATATAATAATCCCCTATCGACCAATCACATCGCAGCAGGAGCGATGTGAGAGTCAATAACCGGCACTTTTGTGAGATCTGTAAACGAGCACATTTCTGAATAATTTGCATTAAGATATCTTTAAACGTACCACTGGTTCACTACAGCAAATGCCACAAGATGCCACTAATGAAGAAGAGGCCGCTAAAATCTCCTATAATCTATCTGTGGCCGCAGAAAAATCTGCCATGGTAAAGGAACTCCGCCACTCATTCAGATTGTGTGAGGATGAGGTCGGAGAAAGCCTTACTGACGACGTCGCGGAATTTGTCCAATCTATTCTGGCGAAAGGCCTAACCCTTAATCAGTGAGACATATGAGGCTAATGCAAAGACATGTAAAGTTCCAAAAAATAAACTGAATACCGAGCAAATTTGGTTCACCATCGGGGACCAGGTTAGAATGCGAGATATCAAAATTCAGGAAATACAGAACCCGCTAATGAAAGGTTTCGTTACTCTATGAGGGACCATCAATAAATTGATGAGCACGTTGGTGGATACAGACCCGTATGTGCCACATGGTTCAGTGAGTTGAGGAATCAGCCTAATGTTCCATGCTACATTAAAGAACCATGACAACATTGTTTTTTACAACCATGACGATATGAAACCGGCCTTCAAAACCACATGGTCGCTAAACAACATGTACAGCTATGTTGGAAGAATGCGATTTTGTGGTGTTATAGAATGGTATACAGTATATTTAATCATAGTGGTTAATATTTCTAGGTATATAAAGTGACATACCTACAACATTAACAAAATTAATTGCCAGACTTTAATATTGACTCAAGATGCACGTGTGAGTGACAGTCACTCAAGGGTCATACACAGGCTAGTATGTGCTGTTGGGCTTACCGTGTCAGTGAGCCGAGGAACCAGCCTAATGCTGCAAGCTATATTTAAACACTTGGACAACATTGTTTTTTACAACCACGACGATATGAAACCGGCGTTCAAACCACATGGTCGCTAACATGTACAGCTATGTTGGAAGAGACACAATTTTGTTTGTGGTGTTATTGAATGGTACCTATTTAATCATAGTGGTTAATATTTGGTAGGTACATAAAGTAACATACATACCTTCTAACATTAAAAAAATGTAATATAAAATTAAAATCACGTCATATATTCTCAATTATATACTCAAGGAATAATTCAGAAAACTCGCAAATTTCCATCACAAATTCATAACAGTACTGAAAGGTGGAGGACAGCAAATAGTTGTGGTAAAAATGCCAACAACCTTAGGATGTATTAGACATAGATATATAAAACTCACTTATGAAAGAAAGTTGCCTTCTGTAACTTAGATTTCAAGTGACTTAACATCAAGTCAAAGTTTCTTATTTTTACATAAGGTTTCTGTTGTATCATGTTTCGAGTTGAGCAGTATGAAGATGAAAGAATAGCCAGTATGTTACCCACATGTAAGCTTCAGCTATAGATCACGAAGGACCATCATTATTGTTAAGAGAGCTTGACTCTAATCTAGTATCAAATGAAGGAATAAGATCATAGGAGATTCAATTAACGGCGCCATTCTCACGTCACGCCGGACAGTGCAGTGTACCCCTCGGGTGAGCGTCAACACTCTGTACGTCTGCGCCATTCTCACGTCACGCCATGCAATGTACACCCGGGTGAGCGTCAACACTCTGTACGTCTGCGCCATTCTCACGTCACGCCGGGCAGTGTACCCCGGGTGAGCGTCAATGCTCTGTACGTCTGCACCATTGTCACGTCACGCCGGGCAGTGTACCCTCGGGTGAGCGTCAACGCTCTGTATGTCTGCGCCATTCTCACGTCACTCCGGGCAGTGTACCCCCGGGTGAGCGTCAACGCTCTGTAAGATGCGGGTCGACCTCAAGTGGGTGTAACATTCAACGATTCCAGCCCAGGATCTACAGCAGAAGCGCGGGTGGACCGTGGAGGGTTTTTGATACTTGCATTACTTGGCCATTGACTATCGAGATGATCAAGAGATCAAGAGTGAAGTGCAGAGTCCTACTGACAAGATCAAGGAAGCTACGGAGGTGGAGGAAAATATTGAGGTCCAAGAAACACTTCGAAGACTGAGGAAAGAGACGCGAGCCCACTTCAACCGTCGACAGCGGAAGTGTACAACCAAAGGGTCAGTTTTGGTCAACACAAGGTAATCGTTGTCCAAGTTGTCAACCGTGAACCAACGTTGAAGAGTATAGGGTAATGAAAACGAAATACTGCGCCGACAAAGCAACAACATGGCAGCCACAGGTGCTGGCACTGGGGCGCAGCACAGACGATATAGAGGAGGTGTTTATCCTTTGTTCGGGTATAACCTATCGTATGCCAACGCTAATGAGTGCCGTCGATATGACATTCAAACTCTTCCAGGTTTTCAACCTGGAGTATCCAGCGGAAGCCCATAACGTTTGGTATCTTATCCAAAATGCCATATATGCAATAACAACCTCGTCAGATCGCCCATGTGCAATATGAAGGTAGTGTTTAAAACCACATGGTCGCTAAACAACATGTACAGCTATGTTGGAAGAGACGCCATTTTGTTTGTGGTATATGGGATATATGTAATCATAGCACTTGGTTTTTGGTTGGTACCAGCTACATAAAGTAACATACATACCGTGTAACATTAAAAAAATTAAATATAAAATTAAGATCCCCATCACATATTCTCAATATAGTCAAGGAATAATTCAGAAAACTCACAAATTTCCATCACAAATAGCAATTTGCCAAATTGGCTTTTTGTTCAGAGAATTTGATATCGGGGTCACACTGTATTATCACGCTATCGGATGCTCGGCATCACGCGAGAGAAACGTGATCTCCCATGACGTCATCTCAGATCACATGGCCTTGGCAGCCAATCAACACACCACATCACCCCGCACGGGAACAAAGAAGGTCCGTAATTCTGCAGTCGCCATTTTATACACTCAAAATCAATTTTTATGATGACAGAAAATTAGAAAACACCTAATAATATTGGTACAAGAGTAACAAGAACATCAAGAAAATAGAGGTAAACACTAGTATTATACTTAGTAGTATACGCATCTACAGGCGACGTCTTTGTAGACTCCATATAGCCTTTCATAACAGTAGTGAAAGGTGGAGGACAGCAAAATTAATAGCTGTTGTAAAAATGCCAACAAAAAGATGTACTTAACGTACTGTACTAACAACGTCTGTGATTACTGTACAAACACATTACTCGCCACATCGCAGATAATGACGTTGTAATGTTGTGGTTATGTAAAGCTGTTGGCACACCTGGCACAGCGACAGCCAGCAATCGAATATACGAGGGACATGCAAAGTTCCCCATACTTACACAGTGCCTGATATATGGTGCTTAAGCTCGCCTCTCAGCCAGCAGGAAACTGCATTACGGTGGTTGTCAGTATTAGAACGCCTTGTGACGTCATGACCGGTGTATGTGAGATATGACGTCACATCCTGCCGATGTACCTATATAAACCGGTAAGTAGTGCTACCACAACACAAAACTTCAAAAATGAGCTAATAGGGAATCAGCGATTGTTGAAAATATAATATATTTTATAATATATATTTCATGTTAATACCTAACTATGTGATACTATGCGATATATCAAACTGTGATATTTGTGTAAGCTATCAATGCCAGCAAGAAGACCTTACGTTAACACGGAGACGTCTTACTGGGTTGACGCAGAAATCAGGTCATGAAGATCCGTTCCAATGCGTACTGTTATTTAGTAGCAACAATGACGAATATACAGTACATGATGTAAATACTGCTTTCATATCACTCATCATGAAATATGCCATAAATGTAAACTATGGAAAAGTAGTTCACTACAATGTCTAGATCGGATGCTGTCAGAAGCAACTGATACTCGAAACAATGCTGTTCAGATATGTATCAATTGAATATACTATATATTGTAATTACTGTCAATATTATACATTAACATACTTTTTTAATAGGTAAAATTAATATTGCAAATTAATGCACTTGTTTTTAATGGTCATAATGGCATCAATGTGGTGATTGATAAAATACACTCAAAAGATCAATAATTATCCAAGCTGAGAAAATGTCATAAGTATATCAAAAGATGAAAGCCACATTCACAACCTCTCAAATCATGACATGTGTTGTATCTTGGCTGTGAGACAGCTACTCAACACACAATTGAGCCTCGGGACGATTGACCATTCCATGAATGCAGATTCCAGTCAATTTTGTCGATGTGCAACACGCAGCACCTAGAACATCGCAATTTGGTAGTGGCCACCATTTGTGTCGGACACAATGAACAATTTCCTCTCCTCAAAATGAGCACCAATGCGCTCTTAATTTACAACATTCAGATATTATATTATTTTAATGCATTGTTCATATTGCTTTATACAACACATTGAACAGAGAACACAGACGAATTTTGTAAAAAAGCAGTGCGCATCGGGATAGTTAAAAAGTTCTCGTGGCCAAAGAATACAGTCATCAATTTGTGTAGGTTTTCAAAATATTTGAATCAAGATTGAAAATGTTAATATTGATTCTTATGATGCGATCAGATCCACGAAAAATTCGAATATTGAAATGTTGTCAAGGCAATTGATAAGTTAAATACAAAGATCAACAGTATATTGGGGAAAAAAGATCAGTATGTGACGAATTCGCTTCACGAATTGTCGGTCAAACAAGACAAGATTGTTTAATTTGTGGGTATACATAGAACCTATTTCACAACACAGGCTTTTTCGTTGTTGGAAAAAAAAGTATCGCAGATGTTCAGTGAACATTGTGAAAAACACAACCAATATCATGTTTAGATCACCTTCGCCAAATTCAAAAAGAACTTGTTGGAAGATAAAGGCAGCCAACCAGTCATGGTTGATCGATCACACAATGTGAAGAGTAATGTAGTTCACGATGTAAGTGATTCTCATTCAAATCTATGCGAGGCAGATGGCAAGGATCTACTTGAGAAGGTAGTGTACCTATTCTCGCTGTTGGATGTGGTAGTGTATCGGTCTGATAGTATTGCTTTGGAGATATCAGGCGATACGTCACAGATCGCGCGTGACCCATCATCGTTACCTTCACATCGAGTGTCATTGTGATGCGTGTACTTGGGAAGAAGTCTGTACTCAGACACTCAGCTTCCCGTGCACGGCGCTGTTGACTGCTTATCGGGAAACAAATGGTTTAACACTCTTTACCTCAAAGGCGACTAATAACGAATGTCCATAACTCCTGAAGACCAAACATAAAGGCTCTCCCAGTGTCCTAGAAGATTGTAAAATTCTGTTTGAATACGAAGTAAGAGACTTCACAGCAGACAAGGTTGTAGTTTAAAACTAAGTTGATTAATTATTTCAAATTATTCGGCATACATCTAAATTATGTTAAAACAGCAAAACACCTACCAACAAGCCTATTCGACCAGGCTAAAATATCAGTAACACCAGATCGCTGTACGAATGCGATTGACAAAGTAAGGATGATGTCGCTCCATAAACTGCCACCACAGGTTCCAGGTCCTGTGCGGCTGTGATGTGCATGGCCATCGCTGGAAGGAGAATGCGGAGACACGACCGAGATACCTTATGAAAGGAACAGACATATATATCAGGGTATCAAAGTAACATCTGCAATTGAATGTACTCTCCGGTAAAATATTGAGGACTGCTGTTGATATGGAGATTATCAAATACATCAAGAAAACACAATATGTTATAAAGTTATTAGACCGAATGGAAAATATAAAGATAGTGATATGTGGCGTTCATTACCAGTTCATTACCAGTGTTATGACGCAAAGGGAATTGAACAAAAAAGTTTCCGTCAGACTCACTTTGTGAAAAAAGAACGTCATGAGAGACATGCAAAAAAGGGTATCGTTATTTAGGAGAATCTTACTTGGTGTCACTGTGAGACTCAGTGTACCAAATGTAATAGGATCAGGGATGAGAAGAGAATCAAATCCCACACCACAGTGTATATGTAGCACAGCGATATTTTACGGTGGTAGGTTATTCCCCTTTGCAGATTTCAGAAACTTAACTCATAATATCTCTCAACCAAATTACTTCCCATTGACCGTATCCTAACCGCTCGATTGAACTCTGAGGAACCTGTTTGACCTGACCTACAATGGTCACGTGATGTTTTCGCGTATCAGATAACACTAATTAGATTAAGCACATTTTTTTTCGAGCAGTGTTTGCTTTGTGCCGAGTCTTTTTTTTAAAGAGGATTACACCTAAGTTTAGGTAACCTTGCCGAGTGGTGGTATAGCTGCATGACCTCTGACAAGTCCGGTTGAGCTATAACCCCA
>WNLI01075544.1:0-17471 GCA_025802215.1 Wirenia argentea
CAAGTCCCTAGCATAAGTACTTTTCGATTCATTACAGATTATTCAGTAATGTCTTCCCAACAAGAACAACAACAACAACAACAACAATAACCGAGCCTCTCCTTAAGTCCACGATTTCGTGGACTAAAAATTAATATTATAGTCACTTGGTAGAAGTTAAATGTTAATATTTCTTACGTATCTTGTTTTTACTGCAATTTTTGTATGCAAATTCTTGTATGATACATAATTTTATACCTGATTATTCATATTGATTTTTCAGTACAGATATATGTAACGAGAAGATACATCAAAAGTAATCATAAGTTCTAAGTATTTGTTATGTGTGCAGTGTTCCTACTATTGATGTTTCTATTTTGTGTTATAATGTTGCTGAATTTTATCTGATCGTTTAAATCAGATTGATGACTATATGCTGATTAATTGTTTAATTATGAGCTTTTAACACATGTTCTGTCACATATTTTGTTTATTTTCTGTATTCTAATATCATAATATTTGTACACAAATTTTGATATACGTTTGTAACTACGCTTTAGAATAATACATCACAGCATGGCATAATGTAGTGTTATAAAAGAATCAAATATCCTTTGTTAACTTCTGTTTTAAAATGTCCTCTTCTTTTTGTGATAACATGATAAGATATTTCATATGGTAATATTTGTTATAATAATATATATCAAATTTGCGAATCTTTTGCTGTTCAATTTCATGTTCACAACTTACAGAAACACAGTGTACAATTTTACTTTAAAAATCACACATGGGCGCCATTAGGCGGTGTGGGTTCGAACCTGGTCTGTGCCATTTTGTAAATATTAGGCCATAATTTGTCATGTCGAATTGCTTTCACTTTACTACGACATTAAATTGTGTAGCCTATTCCAGAGTATAAAGTTTTTAAAAAAGTAAAAAAATAATCCACTTTATTACAACTCAATTTTTATATCGAGCTAATTGTTTGAATATGTCCCCCAGGATGGTCGCCTTCAAGTCAACGACCAACTTCTCCAGATTAACGACGAATCGCTCGCGAATCTCTCCAACTCTGAGTCCATGGACTGTCTTCGTCGCGCTATGCAAAAAGACGGACCAATCGCCGGATGCATAAATATAAAAATCAGCCGACGAACTGGTCCAATAACAGACAGTCCACGCATTTATGAAGAAAACGATATGAAATTCGGTGATGTATTTAAAGATAAAATCAGTCGAACAAGTTCTGTGAATAGCGACGAAGTAATGACGCATTTCCGAGCGGATTCTATCCAATCAACAACTAGCGACGTGTCAGACGTCGGTGCATTGCCGTTTAGAGCGAAGCGAGGCGCAGAATTTGATTCGATGAAAAAACGCAATGAGTCGTATTCTCTCGCTGTTAAGGATAGTTTTGAAGAAAGTCCAGAGAAACAGGCATTGAAGTCAAAATTGTCTGGTATGCGAAACGGCGAACCGGGTCAAACGAAACAAAGTGAAACGAGTCATCCACGGTTGAAATCTGCACCGACGGTAAATGGAACGACGGGTGAAACAGTGATGGTGGAAAATGATCAAGTCGTGATGAGGGAAGATGGAGTAAGTTCTACTTTATATGCTTAATACTCTTTGTGACATAAAGTGAAGTGTGACATTTATAAGTCACATTATAGGGCCTTGCGATCTCCCAAATGTCGGTCTTGCATCAAGGTCGTGTGAGAGAAGACATGAGCAAAGCATCAAAAATATATAGCGAGCCTTTAACAAAGTATGATATTGTATACACTCTTTACTTACCAACATATACATAACCAGTATTTATGTACAATTAGTACCAAAGGAGTACGATCAAATCGGAACGGGGCGTCTCTTCCATGATAACACACCAAACTACTCCTTCAATTTGAATAGGTTGCCTAGCGTGAATGCGTGATATGGCTCACCGTGTTTGAAAAGGTCAATTTCCCGTCCATTTGTCATTGGCCAATCCACTCCGAGCTTACAAAAGCGAGCTTACAATCAGACCGGAATTAGTTACTTATACTTATAGCTGACCAGTGTCATTAAATCTCGGTTGTCTCATTTTACAGGAATGCTAGCTAATTCAAATGTGTACTGTATTTAGAATGTAAATCGTAACACTCGTCAGTCACTCTGTTTGACTCTGGTTCAACCTCGCACCAAGACAAAACTTCTCGCCCATAGACAGTTCAGTCATGCTTGTGTCAAGTCTATGGAATAATTTATCTACCCACATTTGCAATACTGAAAGTAGAAATGCCTACAAGGGTGCACTGAAGACATTTCTGTTTTCAGAATAAATGTTCAATTTCCATGTTATAAATGTTCTAAAGCATGTTCTAAAGCGTTTATATACAATTTTTTACTTACTGAGTGACTTTTGACTACGTATTATAAAAAGCACTTCAAATTATTTAACATTAACATTAACAATGTACGTCAGTTTTTTTATGCCTTGTATACATCTAGGAAATCATCCGACAGGGCAAGTCCAAGCGCTCTCGACCCCACTCCTCTATCGGATTAATGCGGACCCGCTCCTACTCATCCAGTTCTAACTCCCAAGACAACGAGGAAGTGGTAGAAGGTCCCCCCTCTCCCCCTGAGTGGTTGATGGACTGGGAGAGGCGGCAGAGTATTGCCAAAGAAGACAGGTGGGTTAAATATAACGGGACTCATTTTATAAATATAGATAACTAGTTATTGCGTGACAAGACAACGAGGAAGTGGTAGAAGGTCCCCCCTCTCCCCCTGAATGGTTGATGGACTGTGAGAGGCGGCAGAGTATTGCCAAAGAAGACAGGTTAGATATAACATGGCTCATATATAATTATAGTTAATTAGTTATAGCATGACAAGACAATGAGGAAGTTATAGAAGGTCCCCCCTCTACCCCTGAATGGCTGATGGACTGGGAGAGGCGTCAGAGTATTGCCAAAGACAGGCGAGTCTAAGGAATTAGGAATAGTATACGCCATACAACAACAACATTTCCAAGTACAGTAATAATATTAAAGGTCCAGAGACACCGCATATTTAAAAAGAATAGTGCCAATTTAAAGCGACGTTCCAATACTAGTATGTATATCTGATACATTCGCTACAATCTATAGCAAAAAAATTACCATGGCCACAGTGTAAGGAAATGAGACATTTGACAAGATCACAATATTTTGGGTGTACCATTCTATGTATTTCTATGTCATTTTATGTAGTTCTATTTCGTTGCTGATTTGTCGTCCATAAAAATGACGGATAGAATACAAATACCACAGAAAATAAAATAAAACGTAAGCAAATGCAAACCTTTCCCGGGGCAGGGGCGTTGTATCCGAGTTTTCCTTCTGAATGGACTGCCTTCGCCACATGTACACCTAAGGACACCCAGCTCACCCATCTCAGTTTTGTTTCATCAGCGCCCATCCTCCAATTTTAATTTTAAGTATCAGTAGCGAATACAAAACTTTTCTAAAATGTAACAACCATAAAATATTAGCATTGGGAATTATATTTCGCACCATGTGAATCAAAGACATGAATCTAACATTATATTTCACTTCAGTGTGGAGAACATAGGCTTCCAGCGAGATGGTTTCAACAGACGGAGCTTATCCGAGAAGCGCAAAGGTCGACATGATGCAAGGGGGACAGAACTCTACTGGAGAGTGAAACAGCAACCTAAAGGTGTGTAGTTGTCTCCGTTATTCTACAAAGTAATTAAACGGTTTCTTTTTCTGTTTTCTGTCATTATGTATTGTTGTCTGGGATGGAATATGTGTCTGTCCGATAAACACTGATGCTAGGGACAGAACTCTACTGAAGGGTGAAACAGCAACCTAAAGGTGTGTAATTATCTCCCTTATGCTACAAACAAAATGGTTGATTTCTCTTGTCATTATGTGTTATTGTCTGTGAGGAAATATGAGTCTGTCCGAGAAATGCACAAAAGGTCGGCATGACGCTAGAGGGACAGAATTCTACTGGAGAGTGAAACGGCAACCTAAAGATATGGAGTTATCTCCCTTATGCTACAAAGTAACTGTTTAATTTTCTGTTGTCATTATATATTGTGTCTCTGAGAAGAAATGGGAATCTGTTGTTTGGTTGCTGACACTACCAGCGATGAACAATGAACCCTGAACACCTAGGATGACTCCTAAAGTCAAAGCTGGTCCTTTACCACAAGTATGGTGGCAATCAATTTAGCTGACCCATGTGAATAGGATGACAGGCTGAGTTGGCCTCGGAGGCTGGTGGTCAATCGGCAGTCGCCCACCGATTTACTCACTTACTAACTGTCCAACAAAATTGCCGCGGAAGGGGATTGAACCCTGTACCTCTGGATCTCAAGTCGAAGTCTCTACCACTGCGGTACTGCGCCCTATGACGTGAGCTAGATCTACTGTATCCGAGAAGAGCAAGTGTCGGACATTAGATTATGGCAGTATCACAGTGAACTGGCACATGCAGTCAGTTCATTGTACTTTGGTGCTCTAGGTCGCAGGTTCAACCCCACTCGGTCCGATAAATTTTGTACGTACAAATATTGCCTAATACGGTTGTGTGTGTGTTGGTAGTGTTCTTAGGCAACAATTGAAAATAATGTTATGCTTGGCTCTTTTGCAGTGTGTAATATTTTACTGATTTATATCTGTTTTTGTACGCTCATGGTGTAATGGTTAGCACGCCGGTTCCTGTCAATGATCAATCGACAGGCGCTTCCGGTTCGCGCCTAGGCTGCAACCATTCATGGGATTTTTTGGACATAGACAGATTCTGAAAGTGCGGTATATAAATGGACACATTTTTTTTAGACGTATGACATTAAGTTTTGCTTTGCTCTTTTTCAGTATGTTATCATTACACTGTAATATTTGACTGTTCTTGGTACCATTTGACATCACTTGTAGTGTAGTCATATTTACAAATACAATTAATGTTGATATTTTACATAAATGACTTACAGTGAGTTCCATCGACCGGCGATCAAAGTCATTCCATGAATCCGAAGGTATTTCAGTATGTGTATTCTTGGTTCTTGTGTCTCGTGGGTTTCTTTAGTTTTGTTTAGTTATATACTGCATACAGCACATTAGTAGACTTTTTGTATGGTAAATAGTACTGTATTCTGTATTTAGGATTTTGCACGATGGACGGCATAGTTTGGTAGACGTGTTGTACATTTAGTTTTGATTGTTTTCTATGGTAGTCGTTTTATCTCAGATGCTGATGTCCATTATCAATTTTAGTTAGATTAGTTTAGATATTTTTTATAAATGTGTTTTGATAAACAAGTAGAAAGCATATTGGAGGGCATGTTGTAATTGTATGGCAATATAGGTGTGATATTATTTTGCCACATGTTTGATTTTTAAACAAATTGTCATTAATTTTATGGAATGTTTATTTATATGGCATGTTTTGTTTTGCATATAATATAAACAGCATGTACACAGCATGTCCATTTTAATGTAAACAGCATGTAAATTTTGAAATAACGTACGAATAACTATAACTTATTTTACAACATTTTATTGTATATCCTGTTTTAAGTCATATATCATCTGATCGCACGTCTTTCTTAACGCATGTTTATCGTTTTTACAGCATGAGTATTGTTTTATTCTATTTCTTTTTTAAGCATGTTTCATTTATCCACAGTGAAACGCTTCAAGGCTGTCAGCCTTCCAGCCCCTGAGGCATTCCATCGCAGCAGAAATAATACACATTTTACGTCAAAAGTAACGTTACTTAACCAGGCGCATGTTTCTCTTTGTAAGCATGTTTCATTTTTTCACAGTGAAATGCCTTTAATGGCTCTCAGAGTTTCAGCCACTGAACTGTATCACATATTATCGCATGTCATTAGACCACACGCCTTATTTATTGTTGTTTCATTTGTTTAGAATGTTTCATTTTTCCACAGTGAAACGTGTCATAACTGTCAGCTTTCCAGTCTCTGATGCGTTCCAGTTTGGAAAATACATTTTTAGCATATTTTGTATGTTTCATTGTGTGTCTAAAGTAACCAGGCGCATGTTTCTCTTTGTAAGCATGTTTCATTTTTTTCACAATGCAACGCCTTAAATGGCTGACCATTTCCAGTCACTGAACTGTATCACGTACATATGTACGCATGTCATTAGACCACACGCCTTATTTTATTGTCTGTTGTTTCATTTGTTAAGCATGTTTCATTTTTCCACAGTGAAACGCCTTAAATGGCTGTCAGCCTTTCAGCCGTTAATGCGGTCCAGTTCGGCAGAATCAATTTTTAGCAGTACTGGCACGGAGGACATAGATTCTAGCTGTAGGTTCTCAGTTTTTGTGAATTTTTACATTTTGACCAAATTTTAACCCAATTTTTATATTTTCATGCACGTTTTATGTATTGCCAGCACTTTTTTATAAGCACAGATTTACATTTTTAATCCTGTTTTTTGCATGTGTATATACTATACCTACTTTTTTCTTTTCTTGACATTTATTTTATATGGGTTTATTATTGTTGTTGCACCTTTCACTCAAATATCTGCACTGTTTATTTCATTTTCAGTTTTATTTTGAGGTTTTCATGTAAACTTGTTTATATTTATCATTGGTGTTTTGTTATTCCCATATTTTGTTACTTTGATATTAATATTATATAAAAACATTGTAAATGTATTGTACTAAGATTGAATTAGTGCAACAATATTCCAGCAATAATATAGAAATGTATTCTTTAATCATTATTTTACATATTATTGTTATGATTATGCGAAATATAGAATAAATTATAGAAATGTATTCTTTAATCATTATTTTACATAATTTATTCTATATGTGTTTTAATTTCGCATAATCAGTAACATTGTTTGTTCAAATAAAATATATGTTGTACAATTAAAATTTAGAATCTTTTGTAGGACACTATAATTAATAACCAATAATGAATATAAAATATATTTGACAAATATGTAATATTCTATATTCATGTTACTGTAATATTAGCGTTGTTAGTGTTTATGTATTTTATTTTACAGTATTTTTATATGTAATGTTGTAATTAGGTTACTTCCATTATCAAATCATCAAATTATCGTGTATGTATAAATTGGTATTATAAATAAATAAATATTAAAATTCCGTATAAAAAAACTTCTAAATTTTCCGCAGTTTCTGGCAATATGAAGGGAGTCGGTGTGAAGAAATCAAGCTCATTAGAGAGCCTTACCACAGACATACTACCCCATAAAGAGCCTCCTCAAGTGTGCGATGGAGTTAAAATCAGCTCACGGAGTCGAGCCTTTAACGAGAGCTTCCGTGCCGCGGTGGATCGGTCATATAGCGCAGAACCCCAGCCTATCAAAACTATGGATACATGTGAGTGTGATGTGATTAAGCAGTTATAATATTTGATGTATTTGAATTAGTGTTTGATTTTGTCCGTAGAATGACATCATCACAGTGTAGTGATCTTCCCACTGTCTGGTATTTTGGCGGGAATTATGCAGTGCCATAGACTGGGATAGCTCTGTTGTTCTGGATTGTGAGTCTATATACCTTACTATTGATGCATACATGAAGCAATTTTGATAAATGAATGCCGAACAACATGAATCGAGACAAGGGGCCCTTTCGACTTTCAGTAGTGTGGTACAGCATGATTCCCACCAAAAGCACCGGATGGTGGGAAGATCACTACGCCGTGACAATGTCATTTGACTTTTGATAATGGCGGCTGATGGACGTCAAAATGTCAAGGTAATGACAAAATAAATTGGTAGTGTAATGTAGCTCAGTGCTAGAGTGCTCGCATTGAGATCTCGGGGTCTCCGGCTCAAGCCACGGCAAAGCATGCTATGGCTTCTATGAAGGTACTGGTTTCATAGGAAATCTGCGCATGTTTGGAAGATGTAAATATCCTGCTCACATCTGATGCGTTATTCCGGGTACTCCGGTTTCCCCACCATCCACACTTGGATCTCAGCTGCCTTTTCCTGTAGGAGAGTCCTAGTATTCCAGATGTCGCGGCTTCACACCCAGGCTAACTATCAACCAGTTCAGTTTAGCCACTAAAATGGCCATCTGCGCATGATGTCGCTTTCATCGTAATTCTTGTTTAGCCTCCATCCACTTGATTTATTTTCCAACACCAACATTCTGCACCATATAACAACACTCTCCAAATTGTGGTATGACTGGTGGTTTCCCTTGAACAAGCAATGGTGTGCTATCATTGAGTCACGCTTGCATGTGTTCACTTATAATATCGGGTCAGTTAAATGACATGACATTATTGGTATTTGACTAATTCGGGCTCATATGGCCTCCTCAATCACAATCCCGTGTTTTCACAGTGGATGAGGAAAGCAGTGGGAGTGCGTCAAGGTCGCTTGGGAACCCAGCACCTCTCCGATCATCGTTTGACAACCACACCGAGGACTCACTCGTTAATCACAATATGTATGTTTTCACAGTGGATGAGGAAAGTAGTGAGAGTTGGCCAGGTTTGCTTGGGCAGCGAGGTCCTCTCGGGTCATCATTTGATGACTACACTGAGGACTCTCACAAGAAGTGGGGGAACTTATTCGTCCTCATGTGGCATCCTTAATCACTATCCCTATGTTGTCATAGTGGATGAGGATAGCAGTGGGAGTGGGTCAGGGTCAGTTGTCACTGAATGCCTCTCAGGTCATCATTCGATGACCACACGGAGGACTCTCTAAAGGACTCATTAATTTTGGGCTCATGTAGCCTCCTTAATCACAATCCCTATGTTAACAGTGGGAGTGGGAGTGGGTCAGCGTCAGTTGTCACTGATGGCCTCTCAGATCATCATTCGATAATCGGAGGACTCAATGAAGCGTCGCAAGAGGGACTCATTCGGGCTCTAGTGGCCTCCTTAATCACAATCACTATGTTTTTCACAGTGGATGAGGAGAGCAGTGGGAGTGGGTCAGGGTCGCTTGGGAACAGAGGGCCTCTCCGATCTTCATTCGATGACCACACGGAGGACTCTCTAAAGGACTCATTAATTTTTGGCTCATGTAGCCTCCTTAATCACAATCCCTATGATTTCACAGTGGATGAGGAGAGTAGTGGGAGTGGGTCCGGTTCGCTTGGGAACAGAGGGCCTCTCCGATCATCGTTTGACGACAACTCCGAGGACTCGATGAAACGTCGCAAGAAGAAGGGCCTCCTCGCTCTTTTCAAGTTAGTAATGGTTTTTATTACCTGATATAGCATTTATTGACAGAATATCAACCAATTGAAGTGGATGTGATACCGCCAAGCGACTGACAACTTCAGTCAATCAATACCGTTTTACCAGATATCAATACCGTATTTCAATATCTGACGTGATATCAAACCTCGCCCTACAATATGCAACTTCGCCGCTTCAGTCGTATAATGTCGGACTCGTTTGGATAATGGATATTGGAATACTGAGGGACTACTGCTGATCATAATCTCCATTTCCAAATGTTATAAAACAGTTTCTGTCACTCTGTGTGTTCTGAATAAAGGGAAATTATCTGATATCTTAAAGTATTGCTAATTTGCTATATCAAGCTTTCCCTCGAACCAATGCAATACTTACTCCATCTAAGAAGAATATACCTGATCGCTACCCACCACTACAGCTGGGTCAACAGAGGGGTCACCGGGCCACATTAATAAATTAGATAAGGACACTACATGAAACACAATAAATACAGGCCAGACAAAATATGATGTTTTGGTCCCTGACTTAAGACACAATCGTGTTTTGTGACGTGTCCAGGTGGTGCTTCGTCATTCACCTGACGAAAACCACAAGAGATGGTTGAAACGTAGCGACATACATTTATTGTGTAAGTCCAGTATCATACATGATATTCAATGTTTTGTATTTGTGGCTATCTTGGTGTGGTAGACTTTGCTTTCTCATATAATTACACGTACATGTTAATTGTGTTTATTCCTCAGATTTGGCAAAAACAGAAAGCCGGACCATCCCGTCATATCACCCGTCATCTCACCCACCACAAACCACCGCGACAACATCACCCCACGCGACAACATCACCCAACGCCCCACCATTCACGAATACCCTTCAACCTCACACATCGTACCGCCAGAAAAACCCAGCAGACTCTACGCAAACAATAAACCTGCGGCAACGTTAACGTCAGCCAGCGAACGATTATCCCGCATCGACCAACCAAATCATCGTCGCGAGGGGTCTTATACCAAAGAGCAAAAACTCGACGAATGGTATCAAGCGCAGCAGCTTAAACAGCTCATAGATAATAATCATGTCTTACATCATCACAATGTAGCGGCACATCAGAATTCTGCTCTGTTTAATCGGGCCAGTCCACAGTTACGGACAAGTGGGATAAGTCCCCATGCACAAACTATTGATGGTGTACCGGATGGTAAAACGGCGCAGTATCACTCCATGCAAAATTTGCAATATAATATTTACCCGCAGCAAAATTCGCAATACGTTTCGCAGAATCGACAGCATAGTCCGCATCAGACGCAAAATAACGTACAGCCGAGGAAAAGTAGTCCTCACGAGAGGCAAAATAGTCCCCACCAATCGCAATATAGTCCCCACCTGTCGCAATATAGTCAAAATCATCAACGACAAAGTAGTCCGTATCAAACGCAAAATAGTCCCTACCCAATGCAACATAGTCCGCAAATATCACAGCAGCAGCAAAATATGCCCAATAACACACAGCAAATGTTAAACAACCAACAAAATAATCCATACCCAAACCCAATCCCCCACACTTCCCCACATTACACCTCCACCGATCACCTAAACAACCGAAACGCCGCCAGCCCGGTCTTCCATAATCAAAACTTCCAACCATCCAATCAAAATTTCCCGCAAAATCGTAACATAAACACGGACTATAAAAATCAAAATTTCATGAATCAAAATCAGAACCACGCCCCACAAATCCACTACACAGACCATATAAATCCATCTTCCATCGCCGATCATCCTAGCCCGCCCTCAAACAACCAAAATGCCCCCGCACCGTACCAAAATGCCCCACATAACTACGGTGCTCCGCTCCAAAATGCCCCACAAAACCACGGTGCCCCGCTCCAAAATGCCCCACAAAACCACGGTGCCCCGCTCCAAAATGCCCCACAAAACCACGGTGCCCCTCTCCAAAATGCCCCCAGCAGATTTGTGGATGTGTCGCGATCGGACAGAATTCAGACACTACGCCAGGAGCACCAACGGAGACACAGGTGAATATTTTTTTATCTTGATAGTTTTATCTTGATAATTCTCATAACTCGTTTGTACAAATGCCATAACTTCTGCTGCATATATAGTATTATCAATGGCAGTTTGTTATTTGCGTACTGTGCTAGCGATTAAACATGGCTTTAAAATAGTACTTTCCTAATAAAAAACACATGTCCATCAACTATCACGATAGCAGTGTTAAGAATTCATTTTCAGGTCATATAAACGGATTGGTATTTAGTGTGGCTGCAATAATGCCCCGTTTCGTGATAACGGCATTATTGGGCTGCCGTTTCCTCTCTGCGCTGCGAGTTTAACTCGGCATTTGTGGAAAGTAGCTAGCTGTCCTGACCACTAGGCTGTCGATGATGGTGTCAACTCAATATTCCTTACTTTCCTTTCGAGTACGCGGGCCAAATTTGAGACTCCTTTTTTCAGTGAAATTTAATATGATTAACCAATATGGCTTACTACTAACACATTGCATAATGTCTTTAACCAGGGAAAGAAACGGGCAGTATCCCCAAGACTATCCAGATGATGGCCAGGATGTGGATATGGGACTGGATGATGTCAAAGTACAGGTGAGGGACTGAGGGTGCATTTACAGTACATAATCATTTGTGGTTCCTTAAACTATGATGGCAGTGAAAAGTGTTGACATGTATATGTACTATTTCAAGATAATTTTGACATAATATGTTAGACCCCAGACCCTCCAGACTGCCTCGTCGTGAATTATTCACAAGGTGTCGTTAGCAAACCGTTGAGCTAAATTTTCAGGTTTTTAATCGATAATTTGCCTAATTCTGACGTCGTCCGGTTCGTCGAGATGGATATTAAAAAAGTTCTGCTGGGAGAATTGTCCTCCATTGTAAAAAGGCAACATATTGCTAATTACAAAGCTCTGTATCTATGCTATTATTGGATGGAATTTTATAATTTTAAATTATCAGGGTTGATTGAACATTACAATTCATTGTCACTGGAATGTTGGTTTAATTGCTGTTGTTGTACTAAACAAATGTGAACTTGGGAATTGCTGGTAGGTCATGTAAAACTGGTATAATTCAAGTTACTATATAGTGTAGGCTATACTGATTACTGTCGCGTCGTAACTGAGCAGGTCTGAGATCACCAACAGGGGATGACATCACTGCACTGCACTGGTGGAATCGTGAAATTCCTTAAATCATTCATATTGTATGATCCTATCCTTAGAGATATGTTGACCAACAAAGAATCATGCCCCACCCACTGTGTCGCTCCACACCTGTTCCACACATTACTTCTCAAACCATATGTGTGTACTCATATCTCCAGAGATACATTGAGCAACAGAGACTGCTGCCTCGCCCACCACATGGAACCGGCGACTACATAGTCGCGCCCCTTCCGTGCCAACGTTCATGATGTGCTAGTCCTGGATTTTGTTCTCAAACCACATAATATGTATACAGTTATCCTCAGAGATACGTTGACCAACAAAGAATCCTGCCTCGCCCACCCCATGGCCCCGCCCACTGTGTCGCCCCTCCCCTGCAATAGAATCCCCCCTCCACGTACCCAACAGTCATGATGTTCTGAGTCCTAGATCTAGGTTTAGTTCTCAAACCATCTGATTTGGACAGGGTGGACCATAAGTAATGACTCAGTTATAGAGCTTAATAAAATCATAAGCAATATATGTATAATAATATAATTTATATACTATGAAAGCGCATAGGCTGCTGTTTATTATTTTTCATTAATAGTGATATTTTAGGTCGCATCAAACATTCAAAATGTTCAGAAGTTTTTAGGTTAGGCCTGTATATAAATATTTGCCGCACCAAACGCCACAGCTAATGATAAAACTCTTTTTAACCGACATTCTTTCACGTGTTCAATCTGACAATCATGACCATTAGAGTACTGTTACGGAATATGAAAATAAGTAAGTCTTCCCGATGTTGGCTAGGAGTGTCTTTGATAACAAAACAGACTTTTCGATGGCGTCCAGTTTTCATGAAAATCTTATGCACGATTATAAGGTCATAACCAGAAAACTACCAAAACGTTCTTATCGTAGTGTATACCATAAAAACGGCAGACTATCCTCTCAAAAAAAAAAAAAATTTGATTATACTTTATTACGTAAGATATTATTAAGCTCTATAACTGAGTCATTACTTATGGACCACCCTGTATAATACTCCCTATCCTCAAAGATTCGTTCATCAACAACAAAGAGTACTGCCCTGCCCACCCCATGCGCCCCACTCTCCCCTCTTTGCCAATATCCATGATGTGCTAGTCCTGGGTTTTGTTCTTGAGCTATATTATATGTATATTGCTATCCACAGAGGTATGTTGACCAGCAAAGAATCCTGCCTCGCCCACCCCGTGGCCCCATCCCACCAGTAGTAGAACCCCGCGTGCCATACATCCATGATGTGAGAGTCTTGGGTTTGATCCCTGACCCACCACCACGGCAAGCCACCAAGTACGTATAGTAAAAGTATACAGTAGTGTATGTTTTAGGGTACATCTTTAAATATGACATACCACCTCATACTCAGTTGTTGGGTGTTAGTCCAATCTGAGCGCGTGTCCATAATTTAAGTGGTTGGGTGCTTGCCGGTTATGAGCAGGTCCGTAAAAGTGGTTGGGTGCTTACCTCAACTGAGCATATGTCCGTAAAATTAAAGTGCAGTAAAAGTAAAGTGCAGTAAAAGTAAAGTGCAGTAAAAGTAAAGTGCAGTAAAAGTAAAGTGTGAAGCTTACTGTGATCACACTATCTCTTTAGCTCATTGGTAGAGTGCTTGCCTTGGGCTTACTGTAATTCTATTGACGTACCCTTGCTTGTCTTCACTAGTTCAGTGGCTAAATTGAGCATTTAGGGATAGTTTTTTATGATATCTGCAATACCATGAGGAATTGGCTTTTTGTATATCATAGAGATATTGGTATGGCTCATACTGTTAATTTGTTTGTGTTGTAGGTATAGTGGTTTTCTATGATACCTCGACTATGTCACGGTGAATATTTATATCTCCTTTCAGCTTTATCCTCCTTGCTTGAAATGCACCACACATTTGCTACATATGTAATAAACGTACAGTATGACAAACACACCCAATACGTATACCCGTATCATATACTGTATACATTATCATTATATTTGTACTACTCTATGTGAGGAATTGTAGGCTATGTGGGGAATAGGAGAGCAGTGCAATTGTATCGCTGCCCTAGTGCTAGACCGGCTGCTATCTCTTCCCGGCCAGAACCAAAGTCTTGCAATTATATTGCAAACGGAATTAGCAGCACCTTCCCTTTACATGTAACGGATATGGAGATAACATATTATGCGATGTAAAAATGTGATACGTTCTTTTTACATTACTTTGCAAGATAGTCCAAACATAATATGTTGATTACTTTTCTGATGTAATTTTGTATTCGTTGACTAATTATCATTTTCCTGAAAAAAATTTTATTATGCTTTTTTATTATGAATTTTTATTGTCAATTTATTTGTTATTTCGGTGTTATTTACTAAATGCCAAATTTTACAACATCTCCATATAAATACTTTGATTACAGTATTCGCGTTATAACAAAAACAGTTATCGTACCTATATTAATAATAATACAGTTATCACACAAAAATCTATTTTCTTTGTCATTGCTATAATATTATTCAATATCTATTTTCTTATATCATTTTTTAAATATATTTCAATAAACTTACAAACATTTTTTACATTTTCGTAATTTTATTGCTATGAATGCCATGAAATTTTGCGTGTATTGTTTTTCTCATTTATAGACAAACATCCCGTTTCAACTTTCATAGCTTACCGTTAAAACTCTATATACAGTATATTCACTGCCACTCTTATAACACATTTTATATTTCATTACCGTAAGTTTTTGTATCCCTCCTGCCGTCAATAATAATTAACAATTTTACTTAAAATTATAGTAAGACATTTTGATAAATTAACAATTTTCATATTAACTAAAGTGCGATATTTCTGCTTGTATTAGATAATAGGCCCTGAATTGTGTAGCGGTTTATCCAGGTACTCCGGTATCCCCGCCAACTTTTTTATTCCATCAGACTTCAAGTGTATTCAGATTTGTGTATGCAAGCGGTCTGTGCTACGACATGAATCAGCTGGACTTTAAATTGTTCAACTTTCATAACAAGTGATATTTCTTAAACGTGTATAGAAGTACAGTACCTAAATAAAGTTTAAATAAAAGTGGATTGCATATCAATTTTACCACTTAGAAATCACATTATTATGTGTAAACTTGTACAAAAATATTACATAACTGTGCTTAAAAAATGGGGTAGTCAAAGTAATGTGAGATCAAACCGGAACGGGAGGTCTATTCCATGGCAACTCACCAAGCTACTCCCACAATTTACATAGCTTGGGGCTAGCACGATATGGATTGCCACGTTTGAAAATGTAAATTCCTGGCACATTTCTCATTTAGTCAATCCACTCCGAGATTGCAAAATTTGATTGACAGATAATCATACTGGAAATATATACTTAAATCTACTTATAGCTGATCAATGTGAACATTTCTCTTGTTATCCTATTGGACTTTTTTGACAAAGAAAATGGGAAAAAATTTAAAAACAAATTTTGACATGTGTAAAAGGGTTAATAACTCTGGGTCACTGTATTCATTTAAGCCGTTTATACTGTACTAAATATACACTCATATTCGTGAATGAGTAAAAAAACAAATATATATATATAGTAAATTTTCTCTGTTTTCAACGGTTGTATTGTTTGTGTGTCCACAGGCCAATAGTTGGTCGTCTCAACTCCCAAGGTTCTGCATACTCTAGCGGTCAAAGCCACTACATGAACCAGGCTGATCTCCAAAACCAACTCAACCGACACGACCACTATCTCGGTAAGGCGGTATCTGGTCCTCCTCCCCCGCAGCGAGACTCTCGGGCCAATCAAAACACTCGATACGCGGTGTCGGATCAATCACATCGAAGCATGGTGAACGCAAGTATCAGTAACTCAACCATCAATAATCCAAGTATGGTGAATCAAAGTATGGTTAATCCTAATACTGGTACGAATAGTATTACCCATCAAAGTATCGGTAATAGCTATCCACAAAACAAAAACGATAATTTATACAATAAAAATCCGAACAACATTCCACAAAATTACAACACGGACCAGCGATTGACCAATCAAAATCACCCTTCTTCCACTTCCAGACAATTCGACCAATCACAAGGAGATAAACGTGTTTTAAAATCACAATACAGGACATATACGCCGACAGCGGGAATGTTTCAATCGCAAAATCGTGCAATTTATGACAGTACAGGCGAGGTTTTTCGTGCTCGTTCGAAATCTGCGAATATTATTGATGAATATGATGATCCGAGGTTTGCATATCGACAAAATGTGCCTTACGACCGCCTTAAGCCTAATCCTGCTCAAGTGTGATTTGTTCTGAGTGTGAATTATTCTTTTCACTCAGTGTGAATTGTTCTTTTCACTCGGTGTGAATTGTTCTTTTTACTCAGTGTGAATTGTTCTTTTTACTCAGTGTGAATTGTTCTTTTCACTCGGTGTGAACTGTTCTTTTCACTCAGTGTGAATTGTTCTTTTCACTCAGTGTGAATTGTTCTTTTCACTCAGTGTGAATTGTTCTTTTTGCTCAGTGTGAATTGTTCTTTTCACTCAGTTTGGAGTTTCATTTCAACAACAGGTGCATATTTAAAGGTATAGTGCTATATCTTGATAAAACACGGCTTAAAAATAGTGCTTTACTAGTAAAATACCTTCCATGGCCGATTGGGAAACAGACACGATCGATATCAACGATAAACGGAGTCATGTGCTACACAGCGATTTTTTGGAAATCGCCCCAGTAGTATCTATTTTGAATCCAATCATTCCATTTAGATAATTCTATATTATATCTGCTCTATGTTTGATACAATGTATAATGCACATATTAACCCTTCCTCTGTCATATTCTGGAATTATCGCATCCTTAGTTGTGTACTGAAAATGTGATGAGAGATTGAGGGTAAACTGAAGAATTATTTGTGTAGGACGGGGTTAAATAAAGTATGGTACAGTAGTTTACAGTAGGTATACTTTTATAATATACACAAATATGTGGTAACACACTTTAAAGACTAATTATAATGCAAAAAAGTTTGACACTAGCTTTCGTCTAC
>WNLI01075545.1:0-10938 GCA_025802215.1 Wirenia argentea
GACAGTTGGTGGGTATATTATACAGTCAAAACACAATTATAAGTGATATGTACACACTATTTACAATTTATTGTACATTCCCGGCGGCGAGAAGAGCGGCTAGTGCCGCGACACGCAAACGCGTATCTTGTCCCGAGCTCGTAACGCTGCATTCCGAGTTGAGTAGGTAGCATTACGTTCAGCTTGAGATGTCTCGGGGATTGAGCTTTGATTTGCTTGATATATGTCTGGATCGTTAGCGCCGGGATCGATCATTGGATTGAGTGTGCTTGGTTCAATGACATCATCATGTATTGATTGGGGTGTTGGATGATTGGGATCATGTGTAGTGTGATCTATGTCAATTGCTGGTGGGCCTACACTACCAGGGACTGTATCATGATCCACTATGTCTACTGGGGAGCCAGGAACTGGCGATATGCTGGGTACACTGGGGTTAGTATCTGTTGGCATACCGTTCGTATCATTTGGTAGTGGGCCCAGAGGGGGCTGGTGTTGTGTTAGTTTAGGGCTGCACTCGAGTGGATATAGCCTAGCTATTGGTCGTGTGGTGTTACCATTGGCTGTTTTCAATGTAACGGATCGAACTTTCCCATCACGTCCCTCGTGTAATGTGATTACACGACCTAGTTTCCAGTTTAGACGAGGTGTGACGTCATGAATTAAGACCACGTCATCGACTTGTACGTTTGCGGTGTGAATGGATGGGTGTGATTTGTCATATTGACGCAGGCCAGTCAGATACTCATGACGCCAGCGTTTATTGAAATCTAGCCTAAGCTGTGTGTTGCGATTGTAGCGTGAGATTAGATTGTCATGTGTAATGGTGTGAGGTTCGATTCTGGCATGACTGGATACAACTTCGAGTTGCCGGCCATGTAAGAGGTGTGACGGCGTAAGCGGTAGAGGCTCATCGAGATCGTTAGACGTATACGTGATGGGGCGATTGTTTAGATTGAGCTCCACTTCAGTAATGAGGGTGGCTAACTCTTCCACTGTGATCAATTGCCGGCCTAGGGTGCGCTTTAGCAAGTTCTTTGTCAGCCCGATCATGCGCTCATACATTCCTCCAAACCAGGGCGCCTTTACAGGAATCTTCTTCCAAGTTATCCTTTTGTTGGTAAGCTCCTTTTCCACTGACGGATGTGACGCTAGTTTGGCGAGTAGTTTGGATGACGCTACAAATGTAGACGCGTTGTCGCTGATGATATATGCCGGGCATGATCGTCGACTCGAAAATCGTCGGAATGCGTGGAGGAAGGCGATTGCGGTGTTATTCTCCACGATCTCGAGATGTACTGCTCTGGTGTTCGCGCAGGTGAATAGAGCGATCCATACCTTTGTAGTTTGGTCTCGGGATTTGACGTTTAGTGGACCAGCGTAATCGATACCCGTCACAGTGAACGGAGGGCAGTCGCTGACGCGGACTTTAGGTAGCGGTGGAGATATAGGTGTGGGGTATGGGCGATTTTGCAGTCGTTTACACGAGTGGCAGTTTCTTATTAGAGCCCGGATCCTTTGCCTTCCACACGGTATCCAGAATTTTTTCCTGATGTGCGTGAGGGTGTCGTTAATTCCCGAGTGTAGGATCTCACTATGAGCACGGCGTATGGCGAGATTCGTGAAGTGAGCCTTCGGTGGTAACAGTATGGGGTGTTTGGTTTCGTAGGGCAGATCAGCCTCGTGAATGCGGCCGGTGCATCGCAATACTCCATCGATTAGTTGAAGCCGTAGTTGCTTGATTAGATTGGACGATCGAGAGCTTTCGTTTTGTTGTAGACATGTGATTTCACTCGCATACGCCTCACGTTGCACTTGCTTCACCAAGTACGTTTCTGCTTCGTTTAACTCGTCGATCGAGAGTTTTGGGGGTGTGGGTTCCAATTCGCGTGCACAGAGGCTACTGGGGTGTACGATAGATTTGAGGTTGCGCACGAATCGGAGGACATAGGCAGTGACACGGATTAGTTTCGCAGCGTCACTGTATCGTTTCGTTTCGATTAGAGGGGTAGAATTGGGTTCTGAGAGGGTTGAGATCTGTGCAGTTATGACGGCGTCATTTATTGCAGCAGGATCTTTCGGGGGACTTGGGACGTTGGAGATTGGCCATTTTTCGGGAGTACAGAGCCATGCAGGTCCAGACCACCACAGTTTTGAGTTGATGAATGACTTCGCGCTCATACCACGAGACAGCAGGTCAGAAGGATTGTCTCCAGAGCTAACGTGATGCCAGGTAGCAGAGGGTAAGAGCCGGTTGATCTCGTCGACACGGTTTTGGACATAATTTTTTAGAGGTTTCTTGGATTTTATCCAGTGCAGGGTAATTTCGCTATCGGACCACATGTGAACCTTGGACGGCGAGATGTCGAGACGCTCGCTGTATGTTCTGATGACATAGTCGACCAATCGAGCTCCAATATTAGCCGCCGTGAGTTCGAGTTGGGGAAGTGTTGGACTCTTGATTGGCGTCACACGTGATTTCGCGATCAGCAGCTCCACTGTGTCCTTGTTGACCAGGTATACTGCTCCTCCATAGGCTTTCATGCTCGCATCTGTAAAGCAGTGGATTTCCGTGTCGGGGGTCAAGGTCACTTGCCGTTGGTACGTGATCTTTGAAGCATCATTGAGATCATGCGCAAGCTTGCGCCATCGTTCAGCTTGATCTGGGTCGAGGGGGTCGTCCCAATCGAGTTTCGCTTTCCAAAGCTCTTGGATGAAGATTCTGGATCTGATTGTGATTGGGGACAATAATCCACATGGGTCAAAGAGTCGCGATGATTTACTGACGATGGCTCGTTTAGTTATGACATCGTTATCATCGCAGATGTCGGTGTGCGTTTGATATCCAATCGTGTCTTCCTTCGGGTTCCAGACGAGTCCGAGGATGTTTACAAGTGGCGTTTCACGGTCTAATGTCGCACCATCTCCATTTTCCGTGATCTGTTTGTTTAGTACGTCTGAATTCGTCGACCACTGACATAATTTGAATCCTGCCTTTTGGAGAATGTCATTAGATTCATTGTAGAAGTCCACGATCTCGTCTTCTGTATCAGCGGTGTGCAGAAGATTGTCGACATAGATGTGATTTGCAATTGCTGCAGCTGCAGGCTTGTCGGACATTGAGAGATGGTGTTGGAGGGTCGCGTTCAATAAAAATTGCGAACAGGTCGCCCCAAATAAAACGACCTTGAATCGATAGGTAGCATAGGGGGATTCTGGGTCAGAAGGGACCTCTGGCCAAAGGAAGCGAGTAGCATCCTTGTCGTCTTCGTGTAGATTGACTTGAAGAAACGCCTTTTGTATGTCACTGGTGCAGGCATACGGGGAGAGACGATAAAGAAGTAAGATTGAACCCAATTCTTGGATCAAAGAGGGGCCTCGATAGAGGCAATCGTTTAGACTTGGATTACTACCAGAACGGGCCGAGCAGTCGTACACTACTCGGATCGGAGTTGTTTGGGAGTCCTTGCGTACAGCATGGTGGGGTAGGTAGTGGACAATGCTTCGTGGGTTGATTGGGGTGTCGGCATCTACCTTTTCGATGAAATCCTTCTCCAAGTGATCCCGTATGATCGCGTCATAGTGATTGAGAGTCACCGGGGACTTGCGTAGCCGTGAGAGGGATTGACTGAGACGCCCATACGCAAGGCCATAGTTGTCAGGCAGACAACCATGCGACAGTTTCCATGGGAGTTTCGCCGTATAGCGGGTTCCGTCTGTATCGTAGGATATGTTGGCTTGGAAATCGGCCATGGAAGCGATTTCGTCTGCCGAGGCTGAATCAGCGCGTATCCCTATTGTATCCAACTGCCAGAGACGTGGTAGTTCGTCGTTGCCGGCATCAGACGCAATGTGTAGGGATGTAATCGAGGTGGCCACGGGGGAAGTAGAGATTAGGGGATCAGCCTCCGAATACGTGGTTGAGCAACCACTAAAAGCAGTTGGGCCGGCTATAAGATAGCCAACCCGGGACGGTATCAGGGTTACGTTGTCCAACTGTTCCGTATACACCAGTTTAGCGTACTGGTCGGCACCGATTATGATTTGTAACGCGGTTGTATCCTCTGTAGTCTCGTCTGCTAGATTGTAACCTTGATTTTTGAGTTTTGTTACTAGATTGTTACGACCTGTCATGTTCAATTGTGTCGGAAGTTTGTCGACAATTATAGCATTGATGTTGACTTGACCATCATTTGTGTTTGTATTGATAGTGACAGTATTGTATGTGTGTTGTTTTCCCTTAGTATTAAATCCATCTATCGATAATTGTACATTCCCGTCGTGTTCTAGTTCTAATTCGTCAGCTGTAGATTTTAGTATGAATGTTTTTTGGGATCCTAGGTCAAAAAGTGCTTTCAAATAATACACATTGCCAGTTTTGGAATTAATTGGAAGTAAAGCAGTAGGCAAAATTGTGTTTCCATTTGCGATTGATGTATGTGTAACAACTGAGTTCGTTGATGTATTTGTATTAGTATTGTCGGATGTGGTTGATCCATCATGTGACGGAGTACGTTTTTCTTGATTGTGTTGAGAGGATTGATTGGGAAGGTTGGAACCTAAGCAAATGCTTGTGTGGTGTCTTCCGCAACAGTGTCTGCATGTGTGTACGCTTTTACATTGTTGCATTTGGTGTGTTGAACCAAGGCAATTGAAACATAGTTTTAGGCTATTGACTTGAATTCTGCGTTTTTTTGGTGTGTCATATTTTCTGCAAGAAGCTGCGGCGTGGTCGGATTGCTTACAAAATGGACAGTTCCTAATCATTCGGACATTGTCATTTGCTGTGTAAAATGTGGTTACTGTGCCGATATTACGATCTGTAGATTTGGTGTGAGTGTTATGCTTCTGTGTACGTGTGGTGTGTGTCGTGTCATGGTGTGAAATTACTTCTAAGCGCTCTATTTCTTCGGATATGGCATCACGAAGCTCGTCTAATTTTAGATAGTTGTTTTTTGTTGATCTATTTATGTTATCTCTGGTTTTTGGTGGTAGCTTACGGGTAAGGATGGTTGTGTAAATGTGACTAGAATCATCAACGTCGATGTCTAATGCTTTCAAACTGCGTAAATGTCCTTCATATGTGGCACGAAAGTTTTTTAGCTCGTAGCTAGATTCATTTGGGCAATGTAAGTCTAATATAGCATGGACGTGAGACTGAATTATTCGTTTGTCATTACCATATGTTTGCTCGAGTAATGTGATTGCTTCATCGTACTGTTCATTTGTACATTCAAAACCTGTAAGAAGCTTGGCGGCTTCTCCGTCTAACTGGGCTTGTAGGTATTGAAATTTACTTGCATTAGATAGAGTTTTTCTTTCATGTACGGCGTCCTTGAAGACGTCCCAGAATGGTTTCCACAATAGTGGATCACCGTCAAATCTTTTCAAACTTAGGATCGGTAATTTGACACTGAGATTATCTTGTGTGTGAGGTGATTGTTGTTTATCTGCAGATGTAGCAGCTGCTTGTGCGGATTTTGCTTTAAGATATTGTTCTACTTTTTCAATAGCAGTATTGATGTGCATTCTGCGATCTGCACCTTCTTGTATATCTTCGGCAATTTCATCATCATCGGTTAGTAAATTGACAATTTCATTATCGAGATTTTCGATATTACCTCTCTGCTTTTTCAATTCGGCTGATTTTGACCGAAGGTCAGCTTCGGTTACGTTGGGATCTATTAAAGAATCTTCAATGGTTTTAATTAGGTTGACGGCGACGGACCGGTGTCCACCTCTACGGCGTTTGAATTTTTCCATGACTAGTCAGTTGTCAGAAATTTAGAATAATCAAACAGAAATTGTTGAAATAGATTTGTATAATTACAAAATATTAGCCTTTACAAAATTAGTATGACAAAATATGAATTTGTAGAAATTTAGAATAATTTGACGACTGCGTAGGGTTGAAATAGCAGAGATTGTACCCAGCATATAGTAATAATAGTTGAAAGGGGCATACAATAATAGTACTTGAGGATAAATGGGCAATAACAATGCTAGAGTGGATGTATGGTTTGTAAACTGAAGCTATATAACAAGCGGGTAGACTGCTAGTAGTGAGTAGCCTATAAAATGGCAAATTTGGCTAGATGATACAGTTGTTATGTGAAATCAGGGAAATTATTATGTTTGGTATTTGTAATATTTGCTTGAGAAATGGACTTATGTCACATTAATGTCATATGTCATAAATATGTCACAAACTTGAAACAAAGTTGGGTGGCCTAAGTACCTAGGCAGGATGTCTATAAAATTGTTTTAGTAGACAGAGTGTCTAATGACTGGGGTTATGTAAGCTAATTAAGGAAACAATTGGGGACTGGGAGGTAGTTATTAATGGCTTTTGTTAATTGATGTTAATTATTGTTTACATAAACCAGCAATAAAATTGTGTTGTGCAACAGGGAATGTTTTGTTATCAGATAGGGACTAATGGATTTTCTGTGGGAGGTCTTCGGTTCATGAGTTGATATTCGGTCGCTAGTTCAAATTCAGGACAATTTTTTGTGATCGTGGAAGGGGGTTCGAGGATTCACAGTTTTTAGCGATATCCAGTTGGCCACGGCACCAACATATGCAATATTACGAGGGTAAAAGCACATGTACGAGAGTATGTAATGATGGTCTATGGATGGAAACTCACCTCCTGATTTGGTCAGCGTCCTGATTGATGAGGGAGAGGGTATTTGAGATGAGCATGTAGGTGTAATATCCAGTGAATAGATTATTCCGGATTGCTAGCTATATTGACAGGAAGGTCGCTCGGTCGTTCGCGTCGAGTACGGGTGACGTACGGAAGGTGGGATGATTTCTTCTCTCCGGATGAGTCGCACGAAAGTCCACTACCACGGGGTAGTGGGTCGAAGGTCGAGGAGAAGGATCAAACCCGCCGTGATGGTGAATCGGTGATGCGAGACGACGGTAACGATGGCGAGTGATATATGACGATTGAGGCGCGCGCGTGATGTGGAGATTTGCCCACTGCGTAAACAGTGGAGTCGTCGAGTCGAGATTTGAACCCACCGTGTTATGATGAGTATATAAATATATACATTGGCAGACAAGAAAGAGAAGAGGAAAAAGAGAGGAAGAAAAAACTGAAATATGAACAAAAGAAACAGGAAAAATTAAAAGAGAAACAATGTAAGTACAGTAATCTTACTTTTATTAAGTCATCTTGATTTTTAAGTCATTTTGAGTTTTTGGTGAACAACATGATAGTGGCATATAACCATTCCCCAAAGAAAGCACAGTAAAACATGCGGCATCAAAGAGTTGATCTGGATTTGAAAAACGGGCACCACGATTACTGAGACGAGAATGGGTATCAATTCAGTCATATGTATGACTCAGTTTTGACAAATTGTCACGTCATCATGACATAAACCACGTGGGAATTTGTCTCGACAAAGATGTCCATAATTCCATAAATGAAAGTCCAAATATTGAAACCTCAATAAAAACTGAGTTGACTGTGCATGTGTAAAAAGTAAAAACAAGTTTTTAGTTAGCTATTATGTCACTACCGTAATGAACATTTTTTTGAAAATTTGTATACATTAACATAGCATACCTAACTTACGGCTGGGTGAGTTGCTGAGACTAAAAAATGGTCAAGGCTTGTGGATCCACCATTCTTCAAATGACTCGATCATAAGTCTGAGGACTTGACAATCCATAATCTCTAGGAGAAATCATTGGAGCGCATTGCCCTCGTGGGGAGGGGGGGGGGGGAGTCGTGAAGACTGAAAAAACACCATGGTCACACTGCTCCTCTGTACGCCTCATTTTATCACAGACGCCAGAGTAGGTGAACCACATCGGATCAAGTTAATGGTCAAAGTCTGTGGATCCATAGAAATGAATTCACTAATGATTATCTTGCCCAAGGATACACCACTAAATGTGCCTCTTCCATGGTTTCAGTTCTGCAGACCGAGTACATACTAAACCAGATGGAATTGGAGATCAAGAAATCACTAATGATCACCAATACAGTGAGTTTTATTAAAAAATATTACCTTCGTGCATAGCATAGTGATTACTGATTAGGGTCTCGGTGGCCGAATGGTCTAAGGCGCTGGTTTGCTGATAAACCCGATCTATAGATCCTAGGCAGCAGCCGTGGGTTCAATCCCCGTATGTGCAGTCGATTTCTAGCCAGAATTTAAAATTAGGTAGACTTTGCTCAGGATTTACTTTACTTTACTTTACCTACATGTATGGGATAAGTAATGATAAGTTTGGAAACGGTTTTTATCATTATATTTTTAATGCAATGCACATACGTGTGCAATAGATTCAGTAAGACCTACAGGTTTGACCTGACTTCATAAATTGTTTTTATCCATTATCATTACATAATTTCCACAGAATAAAACAAACACACGGGCCGCAGCAAATCTTAGTGGCATTTTCCCTGGGTGCTTCCCTCCACTAGTTCTGTGGCTAAATTGAGCAGCTGGGGACTGGGTACCTTTCGTATGAATTCTGCTGCCTTTGCTAACACTGTCTTGGTTAATTGTTGGTATCACAAATGTGCCTATTCGAATCATTATCTCTCCAGGCAAAAATCCTTGCGATGCTACTGCATACTTGTGTTAACCAGACAAGCCTGATTCGTAGTTGGCTCATTTTCCATTTATATAATTTGAAAAAAATGTTGCAGGACGTAGAAAAATGTATAGCAGTGATGGAGGACCTAGACAAACTCAGCATTAGTAACTCTGTCTTGGACAAGAATCGACATATTATGGACACTATAAGAAAGGTTAGTAAAAGGACTTTAAACTTTATTTATACTCGGGAATACACAATTTAATGTCAGTAAGAGTTACATGCAATTGTTTTGGCAAGACAAATTAGCAAACTGCCTATGTCCTATGTACAAGACCCCACCTCACTGTTATGTGATTGATATAGATGCCAGCACCTCTGCCCACTTTGCCACCGTAACCACAATACTACATACCTACACCATAGTTGGCTAAGGCAGTGTGTTACTACTGTACCATAATGGGCGGATAGCTCAGTGGGATGAAGCGTCGGAAATACAAAGGAAGTGAGAAAGTGCGACAAGAGGCAGAATCGAGAGAAATTAGGCCATGAAATATGGGAAAGACTGCATTATTCCCAATCTACAGGGTGACCAATAAGTAATGAACTCATTATAAACTTTTATAAAATAATAACTAGGAAGCCCATATTAATAATTTTTTTTATATTTATTGCCTATAATTTTGTCTAAAAACTTGTATTCTTAAAGATCTTGCAGTTATTTAAAAATTGCAGTCAGATTTTTTGCCGATTTGAAAAATGTCTGTGACGACGCTCGGTCGCTGACCGGATCCATTCCCAGACTATGTGTCCGGTGTCACCTCAAGAAGTCCCAAACTATTGAACAGCTTTAATAATAAAGCCAATAGTCTTCAAGAAATAACTAACTTTGTGCTACCAAACGCATTTTGCACTCTTGCTTATTATTTGTTAATTTGCAAAATACGAATTTACGGCGTCAATTTCTAAAACGAGAAAAATGTGTTGTCAATTTTCAAATGTAATTTATAGCCTCAATACCGAATTGATTAAAATAATTTTTATTCTGTTAAAAACTTACCTCTATCTTCATTCCGAATATGTAAAATATATTAAAATCGTCCATATGGTTATAATTTTATAAGAGTTTATAATGAGTTCATTACTTATTGGTCACCCTGTATTTTAAACAAATCACACTTTGTTACAGTGTCGTAAGTACAAGGGAAGCGAAAAAGTTCGCCAAAAGGCAGAATTCCTGTACTGTACTGTAAACTGAAGAATCGATTAATGGTCATGGAAAACGATCCCCTTTCTGGTGTCTCCAAAACTCCGATTTTCCTGCGTTGATTTTCAGACCTCCCCATTCAAGTTTTTCCTGCCATACTAACACTCTTCTTTGTAGCTCTTCTTCAGAATCTCCTGTAATGACTTTAATGTAATTTAATGTAATATTTATTTAACGACTTATCAACAGCAGTAATAGCAGTAACAGCAGTAATGACCTGGTCGTCTGCGTACATCAGCTCCCAAACTAATCCTCTCTTCGCTGTCTCTCCTAGGACATCCATTACTGTAATGAACAAGAGTGGACTGAGACATGACCCTTGACCTCAGAAGCCTCGGTCCTATCACAATGTGTCCGTACCACTTCATACATTGCCTTTATGATATTCGTTATTGCCTTAGGCACCAGTGCATTATCTCCCTTGGTACTCGATCGAATGCCTTCTCGAACACTTTGATCACAGGCAATTATTGTATGCATTATGCAAAAGACTATGCATTATCCCCAATCTATTTTAAACAAATCAAACTTTGTTACAGTGTCGGAAGTATAAGTGATTCCTGCGAGCTTGGGAGCTAAGACACTTTAGTCACAGGCAATTATTGTATGCATTATGCAAAAAACTACACATTATCCCCAGTCTATTACACACCAACTTTGTTACAGTGTCGGAAGTACAAGGGAAGTGAGAAAGTGCGCCAAAAGGCAGAATTCCTGTACCATAAACTGAAGAATCGTTTCGTGGTTATGGAAAACGACCCCCTCTCTGGAGTCTCCAAAACCCTCACCCCAACCTTCAACAAAACTACGGACCCGGGCAATAAGGAGAATAGTCGGCTTCCTGATTTACCTTCTTTAGGTGCGTGTTCATTTTGTTCATTTTAGGTAACTGTAAAAATTTACAAACATGGAGAATATTTTAGTGTAAAATTTGAGGAAATCATACTTAGATGGCGGGCAGGTAAAAAAGCTTTGTATAGTTTGGGAGAGGATGGAAGGGTTTTGAGGGATATGGTGGGTAGGACAAGAGGTTTTGTTAGAATGAGATGAAATATGGTTGTGATATGAGGCGGGAATATTTGGGGAAGAGTAGCGAGATGTGAGGAGAT
>WNLI01075656.1:0-10938 GCA_025802215.1 Wirenia argentea
GTGGCTGCCCGTAAATCTTTCTCTAATGATGAAACACGTGACTGGTAGTTGGGTAGGTTACAAAACACGTGACTGTAGCGATCTCCACATGTGACCACGTACTTCTCCGACGGGTCTATTGCGAGACCAGTTATAGGACCTGTGTGGGAGACAATTGGATTATAGGTAAGTAGTGACAACAACGAATATTATGTCGGCAGTCACGGGTTCATGATTTTAATGGCGTGCAGGGGCCAAAATGCCAAATCGTCAAAGACACCGATATGTTGATAAATTGATTGTGATCCTAAGCGGCACCCGTGGGTTCCATTACCGCATATGTCATCGATGTTTACGCTGAAATTAAATTGAGTAGATTGATTCTTGAACCAGCCACGTGAGAAAGTTAGAAAGTGACGTGCGGAAGATTCATTTCTGTTCAAGCAGTGCAGTGTAGCTTTGCATTTACATTGCATTGCTCCACTATAGCATTAGTGTCATTGGAGGTTACAACAGAATTACGTTCTATGTAGTCTTACATGACAGTTCGTTTCACTTTGATTGAATCTGGATGCTTTTCTGTAAAACTAACACAAGCAACTCACTAATAATAATAGTAGTGTTTTTGGTTTGTAATGACGTTTTGTATTGATGCAAGATTCACAAGCCGATCATGCTAGAGGCCGAAGCTACTATGTACCATGACTTGCCCAGAGAGCCTCATTGATAACATCCAAGAAAACTACAGGTATCTTTAAACTAGTAGCATATTAACCACCTAATTACTTCACAAAACAAAAAAAATGATGTGCCATTTTGTAACTGCGTCATTATAAGTCGATAGAAATACATTAAGGAATATTTTAGTGATGCTGATATGCCTGGGTCTACAGGGATCCTTTCAATTGAAGAGTCTTCTAATGACCTGTCAACCAGGAAATTTGTTAGCCCATGGCCCTATATGTCAGGCTGACTCTTGCTAATGAATGATAACTATGTACACTACCTGCATAGAGGTCCGTTATAGGCTCTTCCGCTTGCCCATCGAATGTACTGAACAATGTAACAGTATTGCAACTTGCTATGGCAGCATGAGCAGTCATGACAACGAATAGTCATATATTAAGTAGGCAACTAGTAAGTAAAGTACCTGCATAGAGATCTGTTATAGGCTCTTCCGCTTGCCCATCAAATGTACTGAACAGTGTAACAGTATTGCCACTGGCTATGGCAGCAGAGAAACCGCTAGATGACAGTGCTATACGACATGGCGTTGCTATGGTAATTGATCCCGTGTATAGTAGTATTGGATCCTGCCCTTGCTGGTATACCACTGTAATGAAAAAGAAAAACAATGTTAGTGAAATTTTATTAAAACCACTACTTGTACAAATAACAAATATAGGATTAACATTACATAGTTACTCCTACATCTTTCATCGTGCAGTTATTGAGATGTTAAGCTATTGAAGTTCTTTGATTCTGTGATACGAAGAGTGATAGATGAGATAGGCAACTCTTTGGTGTCTTCTGGAATGGGCCTATGTATAAGCTAACGTCCTTCAATGCAATGAATTTACCACTAAGAAGCTTGGCAACTCAGTGTGCTATATGGAGGCTTAGTGTTAGTTTGTTAAAACAAAAGTTGCTACGCAGGTCCCGCAACCATAACAATAAATTCTGGAGGGAAGTAGCAAAGTTCAACTTATATGGTTTCGGAGAAGTTTAAAAAGTAAATAATAATTTTCACCTACTCTGCAATAATGAACATCGACCTGTATTCTGACAATAACGTTAAGAATTAAAACATTGTTTGCACATACACAGACTCCAGCTATACACAGAAATATCAGAGCAATTACACATACTTTATAAATTACAGCAAAAACTATTTGACCTAGATTTTGGTCATAATGATTAAAGACCTTGATCTTTGGAACAAATCTGAATAGTCAATTGTACTGTACGTAGGCCTAGTGATCGGTATAATTGACTAACCATTGGTTTCCCAAAATTTCCAAGTGTTATCTTTAGACACTGTAGCCATTCTGAAAGGACATAAATTATTTCACTAGATTACTTTATGGATGACATTAGAACTATCTTTACATTGTAGGAATTTTGTGAATGGTTTTAAACGTTATTTCAAAATGAAAGGCCGATTCTCATGATAGTAACTTTTTTGTCATTGTCAAAGGAAATGGACCAAAAATGGATGATGGGGAAACCAGAGTACCCAGAGAAAATGCTCAATCTTGAGATGGTCTTTTTAGTGACTGATCTGGTTGAGGTCAAATTAGTTTACAGCCTGAATTATAATTATCATGATGCAACATAAATTAAATTGCACTAATAGCTCTATGTACAGTAGCATGATAAAAAATATTTGAATTCAGCTAACCTGCTGGAGTCATTGTTGAAGGCAAAGCTGTAGACCCCAGCCTTGTGCCCCGTCAACTCAAACGCCCGAGACACTTCCTGGAATGTGCCAGATTTGTCAAACACCGCCTCCCACACCTTTACGTCGGCTGTGAAGGGGGATTGGATAACATGCTATAGGCTATCTTTTTAAAAATTGAATTTGCTCTCGGGGCGTATACCCGGCATAGATAATTCCATGGCTAAATCACGTCGGACCAAACAAATGGTCAATGACTCAAGGCTTGTGAATCACCATGTCTCAAATGACATAAGGCTGAGAATTCTATGGGCTATAAAAATACCAAGTCTACGTAAATGAGAAATCAGCGGAGAACATTGTCCACATGGAGATAGCAGCATGGTAGTTGTTGATTTGTTTGTGCCGTTTATTAATTTCATTCAAAATTGAATTCAATATTCAAACAACATGAGAGCATACTGTAATATAATATTTCAAACCTGCTAATGCAATGAATCAACCACATGGAGAAATAGCTGCGTGGTAGTTGTTGATCCGTTTGGTGCCTACCATCATTAATTTCATTCATTCATTATTCAAACACTACGAGACAATAAATTACTGTACATATTTCATATCTGCTGAGGCAATGAATCGGCCGCATGGCGAGATGGCGGCATGGTAGTTGCTGATTTGGTTTTAATAAATTATTAATTTATTCATTAATATTGATTCATTCATTATTAAAACACTACAATACGATAAAGTAGTGTACATCAAACCGGCTGAGGCAATGAATCGCCCACATGGAGAGAAAGCAGCGTGGTAGTTGTTGATCTGTTTGGTGACATTCATTTCATTGATTGCCATATACGTCCTAAACATATTATGGAATATGAGGGTGCAATTAAGGAGTTAATTTCATCACACATTCATTATTCCAACAATAAGATACAATAGAGTGGGCTACTGTATATCAAACCTGCTGATGCAATGAACCGTCCACAGGGAGAAATAGCTGCATGGTAGTTGTTGATCTGTTTGGTGTCCAGCTTGTGCAGTATGCTACCTGACAGAACAATCAATGATACATGTGATTAGTGAACATGGAATAATACAATGCAATATACAAATATGAACAATGTAAAGTATTACAGTCCAACACAGTTAAAACAAGAAGCCTTTAAGAAGGCTTGAATGGGCTAGGTGATTTTTAAAGAACGATCTCATCTTAATTATTCGATGAGGTGAAAAGGCCTAAACTGCCCCTGTCAACTACGCGCTCGGATATTTCCGTGACCATTCGGTTAAACACCCCGTTCAAATTCAGTGTAGCGTGTCATCTGTCCGAAATTGCCCTGATTTTGAGAGTACTTTCAGTTTTTGTAGATCCATTATAACTAGGAAAATGGCGGCCATGTCACCATTCGAGGACTCTCAACACAGGCACTCTTGTTGAGTGTTAGCACTGTGACGTATTCCGGACATTTGGACGATCACATACAATATTGTTTTAACCATTTTTACTATTTCAATAAACTTGAGTTCATACCAAATTTCACATCAGTGTGCCAACGAGTCGGAAATCAAATGACGTGGACTATCTACACGGGCAGATAACAGAAATTTGCATGCGAGTTTGAAAATATTACCCATATTGATAATTATACGAGCAGCAATAATACAGACCATTGATGTCCCAAAGCTTGAGTGTAGTGTCACTGAAGCACACCATGAGAAACTTGCCGGAGTTAGCTATGTCCACACATACCACATCCTTGCTGCTTTCCTGTCAACACAAATTAATAGTTTTGTTGTTCAAAGAATGGTTTCAGATAATTCAACACCCTGGCAGTTTTTTAGAATTTAGACACGATGAAATAATGGAGAAATTACCGTACAAGATGTACAATGTCATGTAATGCCTGCAAAAGTTCAATATTTTCGAGAATAGAAGATAATTTTGAGCAGCAACTACTTAGTTTGCTACAGTACAATGAACCACAGCGGCGTGGCACACCTGCAGGCCATTCATCTCCAGTGCGAGCGAGAATAAGTGATGTTCTCCACGGTGTCCTTAGAGAAAGCATCTTACATTACTGCCTCCGTCAACACATCTGTATGTGTGCACCGATTGGGCATATTCTCTTTAGGTGGAATAGTCATTGGTTGGGATCTAAGGTCTGTGCGGTATATTGAAAAGGGGATGTTGATGTGCACTATCAGCACGATCCATATAGTAGTCATGTAATTTAAATTGACATTTGACGGATTAAATGATATGGTGTAGAAAATTGGGACGCTAAACTTTTTTATGTAATTGCACCTTATTTAATTATGAATATTAATGTCTTACAACTCACATAAGGAAACTCTCTGGCTAGAGAGAAAACACCTAGCGATCCGTCAGATTTCTTGTCCATCTTGTACACTTGTATATGGCTCGTGCTTTCTGTGTCGACGAGAAAAGCTCTGTAACAGAACACATCATTTGTGTATATCACATTTACATACTGCAATCACTTCACCACCGACTTATCCATCCTATACATTTGTATATCATGCTGGTGCTTTCTGTGTCAATTAGGAATGCTCTGCGGGGAACATGTCATTTGTGTATTATGACAATTATGCACTGCAATCACCGACAACAACCGATGCCATTGCCGCGACACACGACAGATCCGGGTGGAGACTCAGAGGGCTTGTATGAGACGATATGTGCTGGAGTGCAGATGAGACCTAGAATGTAATGTAATCACACTACCAAACCAGTTGGCTATATAGAGCAGGTACTGGTTTTACCAAAATGTTGTTCCTAGATGAATGATTAAATCAATTTGCACATAGCACAAGCTGTGATCAATACTGCACGCGTCATGTGATAAATTAGATTGAACCAGACATTACACTCATAAATAAGTTGAACTAAATTTAGTTCGGTTACACTACAGTAGATTGGGTTTTGAAACGTGGATCAATATTGACCATATGGGACCGAAATTAATTCAATCCATCATGTGGCGACAGATGATGTGCAAGATGTGTTACCTTGTCTGATTATGAACTCTTACTACACAACCTATACAACTATGCAACTATAATAGAAATTTCTATTATAGTTGCATAGTTGTATAGGTTGTGTAGTAAGAGTTCATAATCAGACAAGGTAACACATCTTGCACATCATCTGTCGCCACATGATGGATTGAATTAATTTCGGTCCCATATGGTCAATATTGATCCACGTTTCAAAACCCAATCTACTGTAGTGTAACCGAACTAAATTTAGTTCAACTTATTTATGAGTGTAATGTCTGGTTCAATCTAATTTATCACATGACGCGTGCAGTATTGATCACAGCTTGTGCTATGTGCAAATTGATTTAATCATTCATCTAGGAACAACATTTTGGTAAAACCAGTACCTGCTCTATATAGCCAACTGGTTTGGTAGTGTGATTACATTACATTCTAGGTCTCATCTGCACTCCAGCACATATCGTCTCATACAAGCCCTCTGAGTCTCCACCCGGATCTGTCGTGTGTCGCGGCAATGGCATCGGTTGTTGTCGGTGATTGCAGTGCATAATTGTCATAATACACAAATGACATGTTCCCCGCAGAGCATTCCTAATTGACACAGAAAGCACCAGCATGATATACAAATGTATAGGATGGATAAGTCGGTGGTGAAGTGATTGCAGTATGTAAATGTGATATACACAAATGATGTGTTCTGTTACAGAGCTTTTCTCGTCGACACAGAAAGCACGAGCCATATACAAGTGTACAAGATGGACAAGAAATCTGACGGATCGCTAGGTGTTTTCTCTCTAGCCAGAGAGTTTCCTTATGTGAGTTGTAAGACATTAATATTCATAATTAAATAAGGTGCAATTACATAAAAAAGTTTAGCGTCCCAATTTTCTACACCATATCATTTAATCCGTCAAATGTCAATTTAAATTACATGACTACTATATGGATCGTGCTGATAGTGCACATCAACATCCCCTTTTCAATATACCGCACAGACCTTAGATCCCAACCAATGACTATTCCACCTAAAGAGAATATGCCCAATCGGTGCACACATACAGATGTGTTGACGGAGGCAGTAATGTAAGATGCTTTCTCTAAGGACACCGTGGAGAACATCACTTATTCTCGCTCGCACTGGAGATGAATGGCCTGCAGGTGTGCCACGCCGCTGTGGTTCATTGTACTGTAGCAAACTAAGTAGTTGCTGCTCAAAATTATCTTCTATTCTCGAAAATATTGAACTTTTGCAGGCATTACATGACATTGTACATCTTGTACGGTAATTTCTCCATTATTTCATCGTGTCTAAATTCTAAAAAACTGCCAGGGTGTTGAATTATCTGAAACCATTCTTTGAACAACAAAACTATTAATTTGTGTTGACAGGAAAGCAGCAAGGATGTGGTATGTGTGGACATAGCTAACTCCGGCAAGTTTCTCATGGTGTGCTTCAGTGACACTACACTCAAGCTTTGGGACATCAATGGTCTGTATTATTGCTGCTCGTATAATTATCAATATGGGTAATATTTTCAAACTCGCATGCAAATTTCTGTTATCTGCCCGTGTAGATAGTCCACGTCATTTGATTTCCGACTCGTTGGCACACTGATGTGAAATTTGGTATGAACTCAAGTTTATTGAAATAGTAAAAATGGTTAAAACAATATTGTATGTGATCGTCCAAATGTCCGGAATACGTCACAGTGCTAACACTCAACAAGAGTGCCTGTGTTGAGAGTCCTCGAATGGTGACATGGCCGCCATTTTCCTAGTTATAATGGATCTACAAAAACTGAAAGTACTCTCAAAATCAGGGCAATTTCGGACAGATGACACGCTACACTGAATTTGAACGGGGTGTTTAACCGAATGGTCACGGAAATATCCGAGCGCGTAGTTGACAGGGGCAGTTTAGGCCTTTTCACCTCATCGAATAATTAAGATGAGATCGTTCTTTAAAAATCACCTAGCCCATTCAAGCCTTCTTAAAGGCTTCTTGTTTTAACTGTGTTGGACTGTAATACTTTACATTGTTCATATTTGTATATTGCATTGTATTATTCCATGTTCACTAATCACATGTATCATTGATTGTTCTGTCAGGTAGCATACTGCACAAGCTGGACACCAAACAGATCAACAACTACCATGCAGCTATTTCTCCCTGTGGACGGTTCATTGCATCAGCAGGTTTGATATACAGTAGCCCACTCTATTGTATCTTATTGTTGGAATAATGAATGTGTGATGAAATTAACTCCTTAATTGCACCCTCATATTCCATAATATGTTTAGGACGTATATGGCAATCAATGAAATGAATGTCACCAAACAGATCAACAACTACCACGCTGCTTTCTCTCCATGTGGGCGATTCATTGCCTCAGCCGGTTTGATGTACACTACTTTATCGTATTGTAGTGTTTTAATAATGAATGAATCAATATTAATGAATAAATTAATAATTTATTAAAACCAAATCAGCAACTACCATGCCGCCATCTCGCCATGCGGCCGATTCATTGCCTCAGCAGATATGAAATATGTACAGTAATTTATTGTCTCGTAGTGTTTGAATAATGAATGAATGAAATTAATGATGGTAGGCACCAAACGGATCAACAACTACCACGCAGCTATTTCTCCATGTGGTTGATTCATTGCATTAGCAGGTTTGAAATATTATATTACAGTATGCTCTCATGTTGTTTGAATATTGAATTCAATTTTGAATGAAATTAATAAACGGCACAAACAAATCAACAACTACCATGCTGCTATCTCCATGTGGACAATGTTCTCCGCTGATTTCTCATTTACGTAGACTTGGTATTTTTATAGCCCATAGAATTCTCAGCCTTATGTCATTTGAGACATGGTGATTCACAAGCCTTGAGTCATTGACCATTTGTTTGGTCCGACGTGATTTAGCCATGGAATTATCTATGCCGGGTATACGCCCCGAGAGCAAATTCAATTTTTAAAAAGATAGCCTATAGCATGTTATCCAATCCCCCTTCACAGCCGACGTAAAGGTGTGGGAGGCGGTGTTTGACAAATCTGGCACATTCCAGGAAGTGTCTCGGGCGTTTGAGTTGACGGGGCACAAGGCTGGGGTCTACAGCTTTGCCTTCAACAATGACTCCAGCAGGTTAGCTGAATTCAAATATTTTTTATCATGCTACTGTACATAGAGCTATTAGTGCAATTTAATTTATGTTGCATCATGATAATTATAATTCAGGCTGTAAACTAATTTGACCTCAACCAGATCAGTCACTAAAAAGACCATCTCAAGATTGAGCATTTTCTCTGGGTACTCTGGTTTCCCCATCATCCATTTTTGGTCCATTTCCTTTGACAATGACAAAAAAGTTACTATCATGAGAATCGGCCTTTCATTTTGAAATAACGTTTAAAACCATTCACAAAATTCCTACAATGTAAAGATAGTTCTAATGTCATCCATAAAGTAATCTAGTGAAATAATTTATGTCCTTTCAGAATGGCTACAGTGTCTAAAGATAACACTTGGAAATTTTGGGAAACCAATGGTTAGTCAATTATACCGATCACTAGGCCTACGTACAGTACAATTGACTATTCAGATTTGTTCCAAAGATCAAGGTCTTTAATCATTATGACCAAAATCTAGGTCAAATAGTTTTTGCTGTAATTTATAAAGTATGTGTAATTGCTCTGATATTTCTGTGTATAGCTGGAGTCTGTGTATGTGCAAACAATGTTTTAATTCTTAACGTTATTGTCAGAATACAGGTCGATGTTCATTATTGCAGAGTAGGTGAAAATTATTATTTACTTTTTAAACTTCTCCGAAACCATATAAGTTGAACTTTGCTACTTCCCTCCAGAATTTATTGTTATGGTTGCGGGACCTGCGTAGCAACTTTTGTTTTAACAAACTAACACTAAGCCTCCATATAGCACACTGAGTTGCCAAGCTTCTTAGTGGTAAATTCATTGCATTGAAGGACGTTAGCTTATACATAGGCCCATTCCAGAAGACACCAAAGAGTTGCCTATCTCATCTATCACTCTTCGTATCACAGAATCAAAGAACTTCAATAGCTTAACATCTCAATAACTGCACGATGAAAGATGTAGGAGTAACTATGTAATGTTAATCCTATATTTGTTATTTGTACAAGTAGTGGTTTTAATAAAATTTCACTAACATTGTTTTTCTTTTTCATTACAGTGGTATACCAGCAAGGGCAGGATCCAATACTACTATACACGGGATCAATTACCATAGCAACGCCATGTCGTATAGCACTGTCATCTAGCGGTTTCTCTGCTGCCATAGCCAGTGGCAATACTGTTACACTGTTCAGTACATTTGATGGGCAAGCGGAAGAGCCTATAACAGATCTCTATGCAGGTACTTTACTTACTAGTTGCCTACTTAATATATGACTATTCGTTGTCATGACTGCTCATGCTGCCATAGCAAGTTGCAATACTGTTACATTGTTCAGTACATTCGATGGGCAAGCGGAAGAGCCTATAACGGACCTCTATGCAGGTAGTGTACATAGTTATCATTCATTAGCAAGAGTCAGCCTGACATATAGGGCCATGGGCTAACAAATTTCCTGGTTGACAGGTCATTAGAAGACTCTTCAATTGAAAGGATCCCTGTAGACCCAGGCATATCAGCATCACTAAAATATTCCTTAATGTATTTCTATCGACTTATAATGACGCAGTTACAAAATGGCACATCATTTTTTTTGTTTTGTGAAGTAATTAGGTGGTTAATATGCTACTAGTTTAAAGATACCTGTAGTTTTCTTGGATGTTATCAATGAGGCTCTCTGGGCAAGTCATGGTACATAGTAGCTTCGGCCTCTAGCATGATCGGCTTGTGAATCTTGCATCAATACAAAACGTCATTACAAACCAAAAACACTACTATTATTATTAGTGAGTTGCTTGTGTTAGTTTTACAGAAAAGCATCCAGATTCAATCAAAGTGAAACGAACTGTCATGTAAGACTACATAGAACGTAATTCTGTTGTAACCTCCAATGACACTAATGCTATAGTGGAGCAATGCAATGTAAATGCAAAGCTACACTGCACTGCTTGAACAGAAATGAATCTTCCGCACGTCACTTTCTAACTTTCTCACGTGGCTGGTTCAAGAATCAATCTACTCAATTTAATTTCAGCGTAAACATCGATGACATATGCGGTAATGGAACCCACGGGTGCCGCTTAGGATCACAATCAATTTATCAACATATCGGTGTCTTTGACGATTTGGCATTTTGGCCCCTGCACGCCATTAAAATCATGAACCCGTGACTGCCGACATAATATTCGTTGTTGTCACTACTTACCTATAATCCAATTGTCTCCCACACAGGTCCTATAACTGGTCTCGCAATAGACCCGTCGGAGAAGTACGTGGTCACATGTGGAGATCGCTACAGTCACGTGTTTTGTAACCTACCCAACTACCAGTCACGTGTTTCATCATTAGAGAAAGATTTACGGGCAGCCAC
>WNLI01075766.1:0-10937 GCA_025802215.1 Wirenia argentea
CCATTTGTTCCAATGGCAACAAAGTGTGCCAAACCAATTTCAACCATACTGTACAAAAGCGGGTATATCTCAGCCATCTTTCATCCGATTTTGTTCATTCATAGCTTTTTGAAAAGCTGATTAGTTCCGTTTTCAAACGCACGTATCGTCATATCTCTACCTACTACCTAATTTGCATAATGTATGCAGAACCGGCGGGTTTACTTTTTTTGATACGCACTGTAGATAAAATACTGTAAAGCCCGGTGTTAAAAAGGATCGAGTCAAAATGAAAATGATTTTTCCAAGATGACCGCGCCTAGTGGAGTATTTATTAAACACTGTCAAAAGTGCATTTAAATTATTACGGTGTACACAAATGCAATTTTAGATACTGCAGTAGACCAACCGCACATAAGCACCACATACAGATACATAGTAAAACAGTGTTACCAAAAGTCGATAATATTGGCTGTGTACCATGCAGTACGCGAACAGCACAATATCAGATTAGGATGTTGTGAATCTTGTGATTAAAGTGGCAGTCTCTACTTTCCCGCTATAGTACTAGCACGACGGTCTAGGTCTAGGTTTGTATCCTGACAGGGACTTCACTGAAGTATAATTGCCAGCATTTCAAACATATCAGTCCTAAAGTCAATTTTGTGTCCGTAAAGAAATTTAAATTCTAGATTTGCATCAGTAATATAATCGGTTATTTAGTTTCCAAATAGGGGTGGCGGAAAATCGTGAAATATTTTTTCGCGATTTTTTTGTCGAAAACCTAAATAAATTTGTTACAGAAATAGCCCGCTGGTACACTTCGATTTGTAATTTGGGCTCTAAAACTATAACATTACTAGAAATCCAGAGAATCTTCCAAGTTTGAAAATAAGAAATTGTGACAAATCTTTAAAGCTTTCCCTTTTTCTGTGTTCGTGCATTGCCATATTAGAGTGCGATGCAATGACCCAATAAACCGACTGATATTAGCAGAATACTTATCAGCTTGTTCCTGGCACCCTGGTACTGCAAATAGAGAAAACCCTGGAAGGAATAATACCATATGCATAGCAAGCAACACAAAAAGTGTATAATGAAGATTGTTGAAGGGTTGCGTTATTTGCATGCAAGAATCTGCATGATGAGTGACATGGTAATTACAGTTGTTTTTGTCTGGTTGCATAACTTGCATGGTATAGGATCATCATAAAATAGGAATCACTGGAATTCGTAGCCTTATTGTAGCCTTATTGGGTCAATCATTATAATACAAAAACCACCGACGATGGGAATGTTTTAGTTTCTTAAAGTGGTTGCACTGTACCTTCATAGTATCGTTTGGCATAGCACAGCCTTACTCCCCAACCAATAAATAATGCGCATGATCGGTACCCAGTACTACAACTGGGACGACAGAGGCAGTCATGTGAGATGCCTTTTCTAAGGACAGACACCACAATGACCACATATGGAATGATGCGAATATGAATGCACATTAAGTTCAACATTGTGAAAATGTGATCACGTGCAGTCGTGCATAATATATATTACATACCATAGTATACTCAGGTATCACTTTAACATAATTACGTACGCTCATTACCATGCGAGAAGCTGATATTTGTCATACGGGCCGCAGGGACGGAGACCCGACTATTTACTTGGTGTGCATAGAAGTGCCATTTTGCGACATCAAATATCCCTTTTAGAGAAACATGTTTTGACCGGCACAGCAAGCTGTATTTTCGGACGCAAAACAATCTGACCATTGCCGGATAACCGGGGCTACAAACCTGTAATACCTTTTGGCAACCAACTATTGGAAGAACTACGCACTTTGCGCTGGCCTTAAAGAAATCTGCAGCATGTTACCAACTTACCACAGTGATGTTGTAACAAAGAAGCAACGATTAGACAGTACGTCGCATTAGGTTATTGTTACCCAAGACATGATGTCGTTTTAGCATGTAATCTACCGATGGGTTTATTTTTTATGGCCTATACTCACTGATGTGAGTGTTTAAGCTACAAATCCGTTTTATAAAATATTAATGCAAAAGCCTCCAAGAACTGTGTCGTGCAGTATCGTGCTGAATTAAGTCCAGTTGCCATCGACATAGGGTTTATGTAAATCAGGTAAATGCATGTAAACCAACATCAGCTACATGCACGTGTAGCCTACTGGTGATCCTCGGTAGGTATATGACTTTGAAACTCAGTTTGAAGTCGAATAAACCGGCTGAAAAGACAATGGTCGTTCGCCTGGTGCGTTTTGCGTGCAAACACTCCCATGTAAAAAGTTTCGTGGTACAGTCCCGAGCCATGGCGAAATCCTCGGATGAAAGTATGATCAGGCTGGGATCTACGACATGCAACTCACTGCTGTGGCGGTTTAACGCTACACTGACATTTTGAAACACGCAATGCATGACTAAAATGCATGAATTTATTAGTGCAATTCTATTCTGTCGCATCGCGGATTAATTCCCGCACATGAGACGATGCTGCCTTAGCATTTATTTGCGATCCCTTGATGATTATCCACCCCGATGAGTTGCCAAGCCACTACTACCACATTAAGGTAATCCCATCTTATCATTCGACTTTAGTCGGAGTTGGCAGTGAATGCAGAAGGTTAATTCCCAGGACCGTGTCGTGCAATACCGTGCCGTGTCGGAATCGACTGCTCCAGTTTCTCAGCATCAGATGCAGTAGACTAACTGTTGTAGTATTAGTACCTAATGTCACTATATGATATGACTGATCATTCTGTATATTTTAATTAAGTCGAATGAAAAGACAGAAACACTAATGAAATCATTAGTCTGACGCGCCAATGTTGTGCTGGCACGCAATATTTATAGTATAGCCTAGATGTTCTGGCCTAATATGGGTCATTTATGAAATCAGTGATGCGTTACTGTACTTGCCGCAATGTCACAGAGTACCGTGCCGGGTCATGCTGGTTCTCACCATAATACTGACCATGCAGTCTGTAACAGTTGTGTAGCCTGCCTACAATACGTGGAAGCTACACTGCAGCCATGGTATGACCTATGCAATAATGCATAGATATATGAATTATGAACTGTAGGCCATAATATACTTAGTAGGTTGTGTCTATCGCTAACAGCATGGTGACCTCTTTAACCTCTTTATAAGTTCACCTTACCAACCCAGTAACCAAATGAATGCACTATCCGCAATGATTCCACACATGGGCCAGTGCAGTGATAAGCAGTGGATATTTATTGGCCAATTAATCTACTGCTGACAGGTAGCCTACACCCACATCATGTAAATCAGATAACCCAGCATTGGCTAGCTGCATGCATGTAGTACTGTATACATGACCAGTCAGTTGGTAATATCTAATGAGAGCAACAGAAAGCAAGCAAGGTGATCATTAATGGATATACCCTCACAGGTATTGGCCAATCTGGTGTTGATGAACACTATGCAGTCAGTGGGTGAGAGTGGTGGTTTGTCTATTGATTGAATATAGCTGCATATGCATCTACACTGTACAGTATTGGGCAATCTGCCCAAGACGTGTTGAGCAGTGTTGAGCAGTGTTGAGCAGTGTTGAGCGCCAGATCTCCAAAAACATAGGTGTAGATTGGGTTCATATCCGGGCTATTTCGCGGTCACGTATCAGGAGAAATGAAACCAGATGTCTTCCTCTCTGCTAATTCAATGATCTCACATGCATGGTGAGCTTGGGCACCATCTTGCTGAAATGTGCAAAGGTCTGAATAGGGATATATGCCAGTTCTGTTAGACGGACCTGCCTGTAGTAGGTTCAATTAATCTTTACACCAGGTTCGACAATTGATGCAAATGTCCATTTTAGCACAAGAAGATACCCCGGCAGAGACCATGGGAGACTTACTGAACGTTGAACAACAATGGAGTGTGCTTTATTCGAAGGTATCTTTTTTTCACTCCTCGATTGTATATTGCCAAAGAGTCCCAACTTCCAGGTTGACTACAAGATATGGAGAGATTACCTACCATATAGCTATAACGAGCGTTGATAATCTTTGCGAGGATATCGTTGAGATGTAACGCTATATTTCAACCAACGAGTGATAAAATGTGCAGTGGTTTTTTGGCGACGTAGACTTCGCACATTGGCACGAGTGCATACAATAATTTCTAACACGAATTGTAAACATTATGTGAAAGATAGTTCATTTCTTAGCAACTGTATAATTTTTCATGAATATATTCAATACATTAATGATTTTATATTACTTTATGTAGGGTGTTGGTTTTTTTTAACACCGTGTAGATAGGCCCGGAGTTCAAGCGTTGACCTCTACTCTCAACATTTGAGCAGAATAATGTTTCATATGCGCATCTGTTTGACGACAATTTGGACAAGTCGCAGAGTTGAGTGGTGTGTGACGTAAGAGAAGTAGTTTGTATGTCACTTCATGTTGGTAATCATCTTAGAATCATACAGGATAGATATGTGGTTCAAGCCTTGACCTCAACAATGTACATTAAAAAAGAATTATTATTAGCAGTACCTGTTGAATGACAATTTCGCCAGGTTGCACAGTGGATTGAGGGATAGGTGAAGTCAGACTAGTTTGTATGCACTGACTCCATGTTAAGATAGCCTGGATCACAACAGTGCTTACAGAATCTACATTAGAGCAGAATAATGTTCTATAGCCGTACAATGTATGATGGAAAGTTTGCCAAGTTGGACAGACAATGGATGTGTGATGTCGTTTGTATGTCATTTCTTGCTGGTAATGCCTGGTATTTATCATAGTTTATTAAATGGTTGTGAATTCATTTGGCATAATTGTCCACCTCATAATTACCGATTCAGAAGCCATAATTGGCTCTAGAGCACCACTTCCCGTAATGCCACCGATGATCGGAGGCATTACAGGATATGGTGCCCTAGGACCAATTATGGAAAACGCGTCGCACGACGATTCGCGTGAAATGCCTTTTATTTTGACAATTTATAAATTTACATCATATTTTTTTAGTTGGCTACGTATCGTCAAAAGTACTGTAAGTTTGTAACAAAGTTTGAAGAATTAATTGTAAACTTGCAAAATTATTTGCTCTACAACTAGGTATAAGTTGCCTAAACCAGCGAATCTACTCACTATAATTAGGACACCATAATTAGGAAACAGGATAAGACATAGGATTTTCGATAATACACGACTTTTATCAAGAAATTTATCAATTAAAAAAATAATACCCTTACATCAGTATTTTAATTTGTGTGTTCGTACACAGTAGGCCTACTAGGCTACTATACTAAATTCACAACCATTTAATAAACAGGATAAGGAATGAAATTTACGATAAAGCACGTTGTAAATGCCCTCGACCATCAATAATGACCCACGCTCGGGCATTATTGATGTTCGCGGGCATTTACGCCGTGCTTTATCAAAGTGTCATTCATTATCCTGTAATTATACGGAATGAACTCCCCCGCCCTTTTAGATCAGCCATGTCACACACGGTGAGAGACACAGTCACTTTGATGATGTTGTGGAATCAGTTAGTAGTGCCTTGAGTTTGTAGTTAAAATATAGTGGGTTTGAGCTGCGGCAAGCGCATTGTTCAATTGTTTATACTGTATACGGTGTCCATGGATAATATGATAGCACAATTTGATACCCAAACTGTATAAAATTGTTTGAAAAGTGTATTTGTATTAATTTTGCATATAATTTTGAATAAATTTTACCCTCTGCCTAATTCAATTTTTTTTTACAAAGTAACGTGTGACTTATTATACCACTTGTTAAGTCAGATTAAATCCACTTTCGCCATGTTATAGACCTCACTGTGTAATATAAATACACCTGTGAAAGCGAATATACAATCAGAACAAATTTTGCAAACTCACAAACCTGGATACAAAAAGAATGACAGTCCAGCGCTTTAACCAACTGAACTTTTCCCAACCATATAAAGCAAATTCTTGAAATATAGATATAGTGTGATTAAATATAATGGGCATACCTCTTTGCCTTTCTTTTGCTTTGCATCGCCTCTACTGTAAACAAAACATAAACATTTATAATAGCTGAGTATATAATTATTATCAAGTACATATCGTCATTTTAAGGATTTTGGATTTCTACATCAAATAATCAGGAAAATGATATATATTATATTCATGTAAAGCATAAAATCTGTAACCAAATTACAAAGGATCCTATCTTTCCAATGAAAAAAATTAATGTGCTGATTGATTGAATATCTAGTTAAAATATGTCACTGAGTCGAGTGTCTCTGACCTAGAAGCGATAATGTGTAATTACCACACTCACCTATATGGCTTAGCCTTCTTAGAGTTGCGTGACTGCTTGAGCTGACTGGGGAGTGGGGGTGTCACTGGGTGAAGTGATGTCACTGATCTTAGTGATGTTAACATGACATTTGTAATTACCATCCTCCCCTACTTCTTTGGGTTGCATGAATGTGGGCGGTGTCACTAATATACTTGATGCTTACATGTAACCATTACACAACCCTCACCTATATGGCTTAGACTTCTTGTTGCGTGAATGTTTGTTTTTCCCCGAATGCGTTTGACTGGCTGTGTCACTCGGTGCAGGAGAACTCACCGTCGAGGCGTCAATTTCGTTTTCTGCATCACTTGAGTTTTTCGTCTCTTCTGAGGATGAGATTTTGATTTATTATTATTAATTTAAAGGTGAAGTAATAGGGATTACATTATACATATTATAGTTAAATATCTTACAGAAATACCAAACCACACTGATAATTTGTTTTCACACTTTTCATCAGTATCCGGATAATATCGATTACTCTAATAGTACAAATTGCTACAAAATGGCAACTGGCGTGGCTACTGGGGGGCCGCCAGTAGAGCAGATAAAGGACCGTTAACGGACAATTTTCAAATTGTAAAGTGGCAATAGACTATACTTTACCTTTAAGAAAAAGCAAATACCATTATGTTCGCTATCAGTTCTGGCAATGGCATGGTGATCTGAATGATCTCACATTTTGCGGCTCGAGTATTACACGGTTCTAAGTAACATTTTTGTGCAACTGAGATAATCGACATTTTACAGTTTTAACAAATGGATTCAATTTCAAACTACAAAGTGGCATCATTACACAGGAAAGAGTTTTTAAAAAACAACAGGAAATTGTTCAAATAATCAGCCAGAAAGCTAGTAGTTCTGAATCACACACAGATTCCCCCAAAACTAAAATCCTAGTGCCATCTCTGATTACAACTACAGTGAAACCTCACATATCTGACACCTCTATCCTTCTCAACCTCACACAACGCCACAACATTTTAAAGCCCATATTTCCCATTTCTTTACTTATTATTGTGATTTTAATACCACCACCTCACCTACCGCCAAAAATTTGGCTTGCCCCAGGGATAGCGGGATAACCGAGGGTTCACTGTAGATGTATCTAGAAATAATATAACTGTACATACTTGCATCAGCCAGGAGATTCTTGTCCACAAACTGGTCTGGTACTCCGCTCACTGCCTACAATATACACACAACACACTGTACATACGCGTGTCAGATAGTAGGTTCTTGTCCACAAACTGGTCTGGTACTCCACTCACAGCCTACAATATACACAATATAATTAACTCTTTGACTGCCAGGATAATTAATTGCATCTTCTCATGACGTATACTGTATAATACGTCTTTGGCAATCAAGGAGTTAAAGGTGTTTTATTACCGAAATTGATCACAGATTTTGACCATTAACTTGGTCCGATGTGCGTATGTACGCTTTTGGAGTCACATGACGTGAAAATTTCGCAAAAAAGTCCAGGCAAAATGGCGACTGGTCGAAGTGGAGAAAGTTGTTAAAACCTTTTATGACGCAACCTAAAAAGAAAAAAAGGGGGCTTTTATGTGTACAATATTACGGCAATTCCCTCCAGTAAGTTGGTGTTTTATTGCTATTTCAGCTTCAAACCATCTGTAAAATTGGAATGGAAAAATGTGGTCTGCATGCAAACAGCGACTACAAATTTTCCACTAACAATAAACACTTGTGCACGTTTACAATTGTATCACTTAAAAAAAAATATAGTTTGCACTTTGCACTGGCAGGCACATATTAATTACATTTTACACAGCGTAGCCTATCTATTGAAAGATGGTAGGCCCCTATAAATTTGTCATTGTTCAGGATGGGGTTGGATATGGGAATAATGCGATATCATCATCCCTCAGCCGAACGTATCTCCCTCGTATCGGCTCGGATTATGGTTGGCTTCGGCACGATACTATCCATGTCCATCACCAGACTGAACAATAATATTATTTTAGGACTAATTTACTAAATATTCAGATAAACTTACAGCTGCCGAAGTCACAGAAGATTTGGAGAACAGCCGGTCGGCTTCTTTGAATTTTCTGTTTCTTTTGTCTGTTTGACTGTTTGTGTTTCTGTGGAAATGTCAGTTATATAATATAAACAGTTATGTCATAGGCACAGTGTAAAAAAGCGTCACATACACTCACAGGATATTTGCATCTCCCTATCTGTACTGTTTACAATACATAACTGAGAAGACCTGTACTGTTCATAATGCATACTAGCGATCAAACAGGTTAAAACCAATTCAACAAAATATTTGCATACCATAGAAACTAGAAAGCACAAAATTAACCTTGTGGGCAACCGGATTTCAAGATCGCCGTTAGTGTCGTATATCGCTTGCAGTCTGAACACTGGTGCATATTGCATACAGGATAATGAGATATTAATTTTTATCACGCTCAGCAGCATCACTGATAAGATCAAGTAGCAACGTTTAGACAAATTAATTTATGTCAAGACTGTGTATAGTTTGCTTTACCATCTTTTTGCAGGGAAAATTCTCCTCTTTCCTGTATAATGACGTCATTTGACACCATATACGCCAGATTGCTATACCACGCGCAAAGATACAGTTAATTTACATCATGTAAACCACGTTCAGTCGTTCAATGCTTAAAAAACGATACCAAATTCAAAATTCCTGTAATATGAGTGTGATATCTGTAGTACATGTTAGTCTATAGTTATTAAACAATTGTACTCACTTTTGAACACTTGCACCAGTCTTTATCTTCACCTACTAACTTCCAACTAACCCACTAACTCCTGACCATGCTCCTCTAGTTCCCTGCCTCCATCTTGAAAAGAACTACTTTCACTTTCCTTTTCCGCTTATGTCCCATTACTGTTATCTCCATTATGTCCCTTCCAACACAAACTAAAAACACAATTACCTCCCTTGGTCCAAATAATAAATTTATGTACATCTTAACAAACTCATCTTAACAATGTACTCATGCCTATGCCCGTTCACCCCACCTCTCTTCAACACCTTGACCATATCCAAGATAAGGCTGTCCGACTCATCAATGATCCAAGTCTGACCGACAATCTTCAGTCTTTATCCCATCGTAGAGATGTTTCCGCCCTCTACATTTGATAGATTCTACCACAAAATGTGCTCCTCAGAACTGTTACCAGTATTCCTCCACCGATATCTTTCCCTCGGTTCACTCGTCTACCAACACTCACCCATTCACGCTTGAAATCCTCCGTTCTCGAACCAAATCATTTTCGTCTTCATACAATTTGTCTTTGGAATAATCTTCCTGCATCAGCATTTCCCATCAATTACAATCTAAATGTCTTCAAATCTAATGTAAAGTTTGTAAACTGCATGATTCCTTAGCTGTTACTACCTGTCTAAGAGATTAGTATAACTGTCACAATTTCTGTCTACAGACTTGAATTACACCGTGAAAGCCGAAATCGATCCACCGAAAGTGAAAACGACGAAACTCTCTGTACCACCGTCGATTTTACGAAGCAGCCGACGCGTTCGCACAACGCGATCGCGTAAATCGGTCACCTCTAGTCCGCGTAAAACTACACAAGATCGGCAAGTTCTACCGCCGATTGGTCAATTCAAAGCCACACAGACTGGACCGTTTCAGCACCACAATTATGGGCATATCATTGGGTAAGTTATCACACTGAATTTATACTAGACATAAAAACATCTTTATTCAAAATACTTTTATATTTAAGGGGTACCGGGGATAGCACCCCTCTATTTTGGATCAAACTGGAACGGGATGTATTTTCCATGGCAACCCACCGTACCACCAAACTAGTAGGTACTCCTACAATTTATATTGCTTGGGTTTAGTGCAATACGGCTAGCCGGCAGCCGTGTTTGAAAATATAAATTTCCCGTCCATTTGTCATTACCCAATGGGGTGCATTTGCCCAATTTTATACCGATTATCCCCCTTGCCCTCCAATGACCATATAAGGTAATTTTGACCTCCATAAAGGGTTGTGAGTCAAAATTAATTCAATCTAGAACATTCTATTATAGATGTAGGCTATGCTTGAAACACTGAGGAAGAACCTATAGTTGTGTGTTCGCCAAAATCGTGACGTCATAAAAAACAAGCCAAAAAATTAAATGACTGGGGCTCACCCCTGTAATTTTTGTTGTCAATGGAAATAAGATAAAGAACCCGTATGTTACCTACAGGATCTCCACGCAGTGGCATTCGTGGTATACTCCATTCACTCCAGGTTATAAAATCGATATTTGATAGATAAACGATGAGATACTTACTTTGAGTTGATCAATGTGAACATTTCTCCAGTAATTGGTCGCATTCTCACGATATATGCATTTCTCAAAGAATCATAACGTATTTTATCCATTAGAAAGAAATATTTTTATTTCTTGCCGTCTCCGAAATTCTACTATGCCCTTCCAAGTGGGTACCATTTGCATAAACATGCATATCGTCGTCGCCGAGTCAAACGGACGTACAGTCAAAAGGACGTAACAAAAATTTTGCAGAAAAAAATTCCTCTAGCATCCCTTCATAGTCTGCCAAAGGGACATTACTCTAGCGTTATTATTTT
>WNLI01075877.1:0-10936 GCA_025802215.1 Wirenia argentea
CTACAATATTATTATTATAGTGTGTGGCGGGGTACACCGTTTTGCCGCGGTACACCGGTGTACCGCGCACTGACTCAAATACCCAGTGAAACGTGCCATGTTCAAAGACGCATTGCACTAATGTTGTTGTTATTTCGGTCACTTCAAAAAATACTTTACCACCCCACCACTATTCTGGTCTTAAGTGTAATCAACCATTCAAATAACAGTACATTAACTAACCAGGAAATGTCAGCACAAGAGCGTTCAGTATACAGAACTCCATGATGTCAATCTTTGTGTCCCGCAATCTTTTGGAGAATTTTGACGCTGCTAGCATAAGACCGGTTCCGCAGACGGATGATGGAGGGGCTGTGACGGCTAGACCATCGGCGATTATGATAGAGTCACTGTCATTCATCGACCTGGGGGGTGACACACAAATTTCAACTTAACAACAAAATACAAAGATTAGGTACTTCAAAATCAACAAAACATCAACAAAACACCAGAAGATATTTGGAGAATATTGAGACCTCTTGCGAGGTCAGTTTCGCAGATGCAGATTGGAGATCTGATATATTCGAAAAGTAAAGAAAACACCATCAAACCCTGAATGCAAGACCATCAGCTCTTATTAGAGTACTGCAAAAATTATGGATTCAAACCAATAAATTACAGCAAACTACATAACAGGCTAGATTGAACTCTATAACAGGTCGAAACAGGCTATAAACAATCTACAATAACAACAAATCAACAATCCATGTCTATGTTTGTGTCACGCAATCGTTTGGAGAATTTAGACGCCGCTAGCATGAGGCCAGTTCCGCACACAGAAGAGGGAGGGGCTGTGACGGCTAGACCATCGGCGATTATAATGGAGTCGCTGTCATTCATCGACCTACATGAAGATTCAAACATACCAAGTCAAAAAGATCAATCTTTCAACACATATTTCATTTTATTTCATAGCGATTATGAACGTCCATTTTGATTGGAGCATAGCCCGTCACATGTGCTTGGCTATTATTGGATATTCACGCTCTGGTAGCGTGCAGAAATTTTAAATATGGCCCTTGTTTTACCAAACTAACAGTCTAACAGCAAGACACAATACATTTAGCTCCATAAACGAAGATTTCAGTAGAGCCATTTAACCATCAATTGTCAATTTTTTGAACCCCAGAATCAATTTAGCAGAGTTTATGATATAAAATGATTAACATATTATATGACGTGTCAAAAAATGCAAAAAGGTACTACAAATATTTTACCCACCTAAAAGCAAGACGAAGCACGTTCAACTCCATAAATGAAGACTTGAGCAAAGCCATTTGATCGTCAATAGCAATTTCTTTGAACCCGGGGACCCTCTTATCCCAGTCGATGACGTAAAATGGTCAAAATATGAGGTGTCAAATACAGGTGTATATTTTACCAACCTAAAAGCAAGGCGAAGCACATTCAATTCCATAAATGAAGACTTAAGCAAAGCCATTTGATCGTCAATCGCAAGTTCTTTGAACCCGGGAACCCTCTTAGCCCAGTCGATGATGTAACGGAGCTCTGTGTACCCAAAATGCATGAACGTCGACAGCGAGATATCTTCTGGCTCGTCTTTTTCTGTAACAAGATTGGTCAGCTTTAATTTGTAATAAGGATATGTGTTTTAGTTGTGCTACTGACTACGATCACTAATGAGCGAGACATAATATGCCATGCACAATCGAACCACAGCCGCTTATATTATGTGCACTGCACATGCACCAAGATGCCCTTGAGGAATGCGATCATTAGAGGTTTATTTTTCAACGTTGACCTTCTTCAAGTGCACGCATGTCTTATCAGTGCCGCACTGCTTGTATACCCACAGTCGTGGTGATTGACGTCATAATAAACTGACAATACAGACAGGCCAGGAAAGCACCGATTGCACAGTCCGAGACTCGAACCCACGGCTCTGGATCTCAAATGAATGCAAGTCTTAACATTTAACTGAGTCGCCGACTGAGCTATTCCATGCTAATGTAATCACTGACATTTCTGTACTACACATTATGGACTTCTCTAGCTATGTACAGTATTATTATGTCATAAAATCAAGGAATTCACTACATGCATTTCTACCATGATCGTTTTGTTACGGGCATTTTCATTGGTCGATGACGGTGGGACATCAGGCCAAGTTCCACGGCAATCGCAGTATTAATATACCGTGATTTGCGGACTTGTACAATTTTCACGCTCTAAGTTGCCCCTCAATTTAACAAAAAAAATGGCGCGGTCGGGGATCGAACTCGAGCCGCCCCGGCTGTAGACTGGGAGGCGATGAGATGAGTGCGTTAATTTGTCGTTAAATATTGTCGATTGTGGTAGAAAATCGTCGTACCATAGCTTACCGTTGGACATGGCCTGATGTCCATACGGAAATTTATCGTGTTTAACTCGGGCGAAGCGCCCTCGGTAAACAGCGACAAATTTCCGTATGGACATTAGGCCATGTCCAACGGTAAGCTCTGGTACAACTACTAATCAACCGGCCAGTTCTAATGCGCTGACAAAAAATCGGTGACCGATATTATGTCATACAAATTTGAATGTTCACCGATTTTTATTTCACGCGGAAATGCCTTTTTGACCTTTTGTATTACAACATATTTGAAAAAAATTATGTTCGTTATTTCACGGGATGGATTTGAAATTATGCGTTCCCAATAACGTCGCACCATAGTCTCAACAACAATTTAAAATTCACAAATATATGCCTATATTGATGTAACCCAATTATATGAATTATAGATCAATTCTGTTCATGTCGACGACTCCAACGGTCCAACCCCATAATTTATTCCCCAGAAACATAATAGATGTGTCCATTAATTGGGACATTTACTGTATAATCTAATACGCATGACAAACGATCGAATAATCTGAATCGACGTAAAACGCTAATACATTCAGCTATCTAATCGCAAATTAAAGCATGTAAATTATAAATTTTCAAAACGCTAATAATACATTCAGCTATCTAATCACAAATTAAAGCATACACAAATATGTGGCAATGCACTTTTAAAGACTAATTTAAAATACAAAAAATGTTGACACTAGCTAGTGCCAACATTTTTTGTATTTTAAATTAGTCTTTAAAAGTGTGTTGTCACATATTTGTGTATATTTTAATACAGACTAATACGGCTACCCCATTCCTTTAAATTAAAGCATGTAAAGTATAAATTTTCACCTGACATGGAACTAATATTGGTAGATTGGCCTCAGACTTTGTACTGTGAAAGATTATAATCAAACATTAACATTATGCTGATGTTCTCGCCTTCAAAGTGGTAGATAAGATCAAGACCAGATAACATTTGTGGCATGACATAAGTCGACAATGTTAGACAATGGGGTTAAACACATAGATGATAGTGGGCTAGATGATAGTGGGCTAGAATAGATATCTGTAATTAGTATGTACTCATACTGTGTGGAATGTTTGTGGCTTTTACATACGTATTTATAATATAAAAAAAAAAATTATGTATACAATCAATTACAAACATATTTTGGACAATTGTTTCATAAGCCATGGAACTGGTAGGTGCAGGCACAAAGATCCAATATGTATCCCCCATAAAACTGTGCTAAGTTAAAGTGTTACTGTACATTCATAGTATACAGTAGTTTGAATGTTGAAAGGGTCCAACTATCATGAACAAATAAGCCTATTTACTTAACACATACGCTCTCGGTACGGCTTATATGTATTTACTTTTGCGCTCCATTACATGCACTTTCAAAAGCATAGATTATCATTCAAAAGCATAGGGCACTCACAGGGATGTGTGCTGTTCATCTGGCCACACCACAAGCCCACAACTAGCGGACATAGCACAGTCACATTCTTTGCACAAGAAAAAAATGTGGTTTACGAAAAACGATCACATAAAATGAGATATAGACGTCCAGTCACTATTGCCGTTACTAATGCTTAAAAAATGAGTAGTTTATCAGTAGGTACATGTCATGATAAATAAATAGTCATTGAACCCATGTTAGTTGTGTCATCAATATGAAATTACAATGTTGATAATTGATACTCTGATAAGGAAGACCGTAATCTAATCAAACGTGATACTTTTATCGATATTTTGGTCACGCCATGTTTTATTATTGGAGGTGTGCCTGGTGTGGTCATTTGAATGAATTAAATGAATGTCATATTGTACGCAAATTGAATAGCATATCAACCTGCCCAATTAAGCGACATTTTTTTCAAATGAGTAATTTTTGTATTTACCCCGTGATGCAAATGGTCATCGACAAGCCCAATGCCTGATTAGTGATTATTGTTGCCATTTCATTTGTCAAGGTCTACCAAATTTCTGGGCAATATTATATTTTAATTATATTTTAATTCGGGCTACATTAAATTATACAGAAAATATCACAGAATACTTTGAATTCATGGAATATTATTCACTGTAATGTTATTTTAATTTAATACAGTAAAATTGCATGCCATTATTTGTCAATATGAAGCATCCTCTATTTATTTAATGACTGGAAATTTATTCCACAAAATTCTGCATATTTTCCCTCCTATTATGAATTATGGCCCAGTTGGCGAGTTGTCAAATCGACGTCGTGAATTTGTGCCGAGATTTGTGCGAAAATTAAGATAAATAAATGAATACAGACAAATTTTGACAAGACATATGTTCGACGTACGTCACAATGATATATGTCGTTGATATTTTAACTTCCAAAAGGCGTGATTGTTGAAATGCAAATTTGTCTCCCAAAAAAGAGGAAATGTATGGAAACGAATATGTTTTGTAGATATACGTAGAATGTCGTAGATCGTATAATAAATAGAATACTTCATATAGTTTCTCGTAATGCATGGCATATTTGTCATTGAGCGATGTATATTTGCCCCCGGCATTATGCCATGTAGTACAAGAAATTCTATGAAGTGTCCTCTATTATTTAACGATTGGAAATGAATTCCACAAAATTCTGCATATTTCCCCTCCTATTATAGCCCTGGTCAGATACTATTATGGGCCTGTTGGCGAGTTGTCAAATCAGTGAGGCATTTGTTCAGACGTTTTTCACAATGTTTCAAAATTAGGAAAATTTACAAATTTAAATCGACAAATTTTTACAAGCCTTTCAAAAATGAAAATTAATAAGCAAATTTACTCTAATATCAAGTTTTATGCTTTCTTTACAGAATTAGCACAATAGCCTACTGTCACGCGACACGAGATAAGTGAGATTAAATTTTTTAATGACGTAGTATAAACCACATAATATATCATTATGCTTAATAAATCCAATTAATTTTATTAATTTGTCATTGGATTAAACATACTATAATTATTAGGCCAGTACAGTAGCCTATTGCAGGGTGCATTGAAATTTGAGAATGTAGAATTGATACATAATATTTGTGTTGTTCCCAGCTCTTTCATCAATAGCTCGTGAGTACACGAAATAATTAACCCTTTCACTGCCAACTTCGACTAAAGAATGAATGTGGAGTTAATTTAATGTGGAAGTGAAAAGGGTTAAACCATGAATACAGGAATGCTATGTTGAAGGATTATTCATGTGTAGGTATCAGTTATGTCTGAATGATTATTATTATACTGTAGTGAATATATTACTAATATATGATTTTTTAAAATATAAATTAACACTTGAAGCACTTAGCCACAAATCACAGAATACAAAACACAGAGTAACAAAACTATATACAAACAAAGACAAAAACTAACAGAGTCTTACATCAATCTTTGATTATATGATTAACTGTCACAAAAACCATACAAATGACAGACCACGCGATCACAAACCACACCCAGAGGGAATTCTTAAAAAACGACGTATGTTTATTCAGGACCTCTGTACCCATAACACTCCGGGCCATTTTGCGTCCGCAATAAACCAACGTCGCTGGAACTATATACTGGATAATAGATCCCGGATATGACCCAGTTATTGCCACAAGTAAATTCACATCCATAGTGAAAAACGCGAGTATAAATGGCGGGATAATAACGACGATGGGGAAGACGATCCGATCTACGATCCAATGGAAGGGCCGCAGATCATTCATGAATAACGTCTTCAGGTTGTTACGTAGCGTTATACCGATAATCGGGAAGCTAGATCCGAGAGTCAGAACGGGAAACAATGCGAGAAAATACTGAAAAAACGCGATGTTTGTGAGCGGTTCATCTCCCGCAGTAGCGTTCGATACGGCGGGTGGGAGAAAGTTCAGCGTGTATAAATCTTGTAGGTCTTTTGTCGTGTAGATCGCAGTGAATGATAATAACGCGTAGAATCCAAGAATCAATGTGTAGTCAATCCCCAATGCAGTGTTGATCCATTTTTTGTTCTTGATTGGAGTGAGGATGGATGGTAGTGAGTGGTGACACATGAATGAGTAGACGCATACGCCAAATAGACTTGGTACGCCGGCGAGACGAGCGACTGACGGCACGCCCGTACCTCTGCCACCCGCAAGTACGAGGCAACCGAGGACCACCATGAAAATTAGACCTGTAATAGTTACATGGATATGGACATGGTGGAGGAACGCACACACCGAATAGACTTGGGACTCCGGCGAGACGAGCAACTGAGGGGACGCCTGTACCTCTGCTACTCGTGAGGACGAGGCAACCGAGGACCACCATGAAGATTAGGCCTGTAATGATTACATGGATATGGAGTGGGGCGAGGGCACACACGATGAACGGAATCGGTACGCCGGAGGGAGGAATGACTGACGACATGCCCGTACCTCTGCCACATGGTGGGTTTGTGCAACTGCAGCCCCTTCAACTCTAGTACACAAGGGTTCATTTCTGGTAGGCACCAAGAAAATTATACTTAGTATGGCGTCCTTACTTAAGCAAGAATCTTATGTAGCTACCTCTGTTGATGAAACTGTAGAACTGGGTAACAAGAATTAAGTATTCTCAATGGATGCAGTACATAATGGTTGGAAAGTAAGTGTGCGCAAAATTGTAAACTGTGAAGGGCTTGTTGACGCGCACCAACGACGCCTTCCCTAAAGAACAGTCACATATCATTTCATAGCGATAAAGCTCACGTCTACCCTCACACGGTCATGATGTAAGACCGACATTTGGCGGATTGTGAGGTCCAAAAATGCGGCATATATACATGTCACACTTTACTTTTTACTTTTAAGGTCCATTTTGATTGGAGCATAGTCCGTCACGTATGCTTGATTATTATAGGACATTCACGCTCTGGTCATTTTTAGCCTGCAGAAGTTTTACATATTTCCTGCCGGGGCGTGCCAGGACAGTAACTGATACCCGACAATCAAACCGTCACCACGATTTAATAGGTTGATATATCGACCCATGAAGTAAAATGGATATAGTTAACGGCTTCTCGACCAATATAAAGTGTGCGGGTGTGGCGAAACGGTTGTGACACCGGTCAATCAAATCGCAACTGAGATTTAATTGACTGATTGATCGAGCTATGAAATAAAAGCAATAGGTTTCTCGACCAATAGACAGTAGGATGGACACCTCGTGACATGACAGACCTCGTGTACAGCTCGGTCTAATTCATGTTCCTCGGTGTCCATACTACTGTGTATTGCCCTCGAAACCGTTAGCTATTGCTATATTGTAAACCGGCATTAATTTTGAAGGATAACCGAAAGTGTGGTGTAGTAACATCGCAGAGATCAGGAAAAATAAACCTACCATGAAAAGGGACGAGGGGGCCTTTTGTCAGACTTATGTAATGAAACGTCACTATACAGGGTGTCCGCCGTCCGGCAAAAACCGGAACAAATTTCACGCCCAGTTTATGCAAATACTATGTGGCATACTACATACGGTTGTGATATACCGTATTAAAGGTACACATCTCCTCTTTACAAAAATATATGAAATATATGTGTACATTGAAAGATGGCAGAGATATAGCGGTTTTAAATGTAGTACCCTAAATGGCCCTGTACCAAAAATTGTCCAAAGTGTACCATTAATTTTGACGGTTGGACTAAAATGTACTGCAAGGCCTGTGCGACAATATCACCCACGCTGAATTACATTACATGGTAGCCTAGTGAAGTACTATCCATTGTGTAAAACTAGTGAACATAGCAATTCGAACCAACTCAACTTTGTACACTTTGGTACACTGTTTTGCAATTTGTTTTGCAATTTGGTACATGGCCTGTTTGGGTACTTCCATTGCGAATGTAATATCTCGAAAACTATACATACGAATTTTATACATTTTGTAGCACTAAAAGAAGAGACGTGTAGCTTTAATTTGACGCATTTACCACATATGTACCTCCCATACAATTTGCATAATAGGCTATGGGCGTGAAATTTGTTCCGGTTTTTACCGGACACCCTGTAGTATTATATAATATACAACTAGCTATAGTGTACATTCTCAATGAGGATTCTTAATAAAACTAGAGGGTCTTCCTTTAAAATCACCAGCCACAAAATTGAATTGGTAAACATTTTCAAGACAATTTAAAATACAGGGTATCCTTGTATCGTGGGTCTACACTTTGATTATGAACGCAAAATTTTGCAGATTTTTACAATGAGGTTGTCAATGCATGATATTGTATTTTTATATTATGGCCTAATCTCCGGTCGAAGTTTAGTGTCATACGATGCTTAAGCTACGTCTTATACTATCCTTAAGCTACGTATTATGCTCATACTATTCTTAAGCTACGTCTATGTTCTTATACTATTCTTAAGCTACGTCTTATCGGTATGATTCTTAAGCTACGTCTTATACAATGCTAAAGCTTGGTCGTAAACAATTTGAATAAATGTTGTAAGCTTTAGCGATTTCTTGCAGGACCTCATCCTTCGACGGTTGATGGGTGAGAGGGCGAATTTGGTTGTTTAATCGGTTCATTGAGAGATTCCGATGCCGCTGGTAGAGTTGTGGATGTCGTTGTAGTAGTAGTTTCTGTTGTAGTTGACGTCGTTGTAATGTTCGTTGTTGTATTTTTCTCTGTCGTTGTTCCTGTGTTTCGCACGCTTTACTATGTTGATGAGAAGATAGGTTGCTACATATTGTAGATTTACTGCTAACTGTTTGTATACTCGCCTCACGTGTACAAGTAAAGTCAGATATGTCGGTACAATCGGTGATTTCATCGTGTAGTTCTGCCAGTTCCTCTTCTAACAACTGGATTTGACTATACTTAGGATGTTGGTTATTCACTGAAGTACGTACAGACTGCCGACTGATTGACTGACTAGCGTCCTTACTACATGTACACCGCCTCTCGTTTCTCTGTCTGTACCCCATGTCTATAACACTGAATCCACTAACAGCACGACTAAGTTTCTCGAGCCTCTGGAAGGCTAACGGCGCTTCCATACCGCTGTGTGCCGACACCACCTGCATCCTCTGTACGCCTAGATTACCGTATATGTGCTGGGCCGCTTTCACATTTATGTCGTCGGTCGTTATCATAGCCCCTATACACAGTGTCCCTACAACAATAGAAAATAAGTTCACGTGATAAGTACGAGTTCACACAATCATCATACAGTAAGTTCACCGAGAGTTCACATTGTCACTACAAGTAAAGTTCGCACAATCACCCCAACGCCATCACACGATCGCCATAATTATAAGTTCACACTAGAGGAAAGGTTCGCCAATTTCGCTCACCTTTATGATAATAAATTGTATTACGTCAATAATCACGATTTGACGTCACACACGGCGTGAATTTCTATCAGGATCTATAGCGTAGCTATTTCTATATCTATACACTGAACTGTACTAATAATGCTATAGTACTTAGCGAATAATGACCAGTATATTGATGCTATGTGAAATCCGTTATTTTCGCTCAGGGGTACGTTAAGTTCGCTCACCCAAGAAAACTAACAAATACACTAAGTCTTGTAGGCTATAGTTTATTCAACTATGCCAAGTGGAATTTTATGATCTTACATTATCGTCATTATAGTTCTGCACACTCAATGTTCATAATGTAAGCAATAACATTTATAAATGTTATCGCAAGATGTGGTCCATGCATTGGCTATTTACAAAAACTCCTTTTTACTGATGTGTCGTATGACCAAAGAACGTGCACTGGCAGATTGATTAATTGAGTGATTGATTGGTCGGTCGATCGATCGATCCATTGATTGATCTGTTGATTGCTTGATAGTGTATTTGGTCGGATGGTTGATTGATTGATTAAATGATTGTTTGTTTACTTGTTTGCTTGCTTGACTGACTGATTGATTAATCACTTCATTGATTTATTATCGCTCATAGATCTAGCCTAAGTAGCCTATTTTACTAGTTTGCCTGAAAAATAAATTCAGGCATCCTCTCACCAGTCACATCCTCTCATTCATATACCATTCACCCATTCACGCATACAACCGCTCACCATTACATTCCCTAACCCATACTTGCCCTCAGTCTATACATCCCCTCACACATACTGTACATCCCTCGCCCATACCCCCCTCAGCAATATGTCCGTTCGCGCATCCATCCCCTCACTCATACATACACCCACGCATACATCCAACCATGGTACATCATATCAGCCATACAGCCAATCACTCATACATCACCCAAACATATCCTCCTCATACATCCATTCCCTCGCCCATATGTCTCGTACAAACATTCCTCTGCGCACGTCCTCACCCATACATTACCTCATCCATACGTTCCCTCGTCCATATATTTCTTCACCATACATTCTCTAACCCATAGGCCTACATCCCCTTACCCGTACATTCCCTCACCCATATATTCCCCTCACCCATACAACCCTCGCCCATACGACCCCTCACCCATACAACCCCTCACCCATACAACCCCTCAGCCATATCCGCTCACCCATAGGCCTATATCCTCTCACACATACATC
>WNLI01075987.1:0-10935 GCA_025802215.1 Wirenia argentea
ACACAGGTAGGCATACACAGTAGTGTTACCACTGCCCCCACCCCATCCATCGTGGGTCACATGTAGGCATACGCAGTAAGGGTACCCCTGCCCCACCCACGCTCCCATCGGGGGTTACTGTTCCCTCAGGTAGGCACACAGTATAGGGTTACCCTGTCCAATCCCAGGCTCCAGTCACTGTTCCCCACGTATGTATAATACACAGTAGGGTCCCATCCACGCTGCCGGCGGGATACTATTCCCTCACGTGGGTCACTGTTTTATATAGGCATACACGGTATAAGGATAGGGTTACCCCAGTCCCACCCACGCTCCCAACGGGGCACTGTTCCCTCAGGGAGGAATAGACAGTAGGGTTACTCCTGCCCAGGTCACAAGTAGGCATACACAGTATATATATATGGTTACTCCTGCTCCACCTATACTCACGCTCCCAGCGACGCCTATGAAGACGCGCCAGTACAAATATACAGTATAGGGCCAGAAGCTATGTTTAGCACTGGATTCTGGCTAGCCTACCTCGAATGTATAGTTCAGTCGCAATAAACGAGCATATCTATGAAGACTGCATGCATGCATGCATGGGAGTAGCGTTCGTATGAATGAGTTTTCCTGTGTCTATAGGCTAATCCAGTTTACCCACCAGATAACTTTCTGTTAGTTTTAGAGCCTATATGTGTAAATTTTTGACACAGTCATGTAGGCCCTATGTTGTAAGTATTGATCAAAATTAATGTCCTAAGTCACATGCATCTTGAAAGAAGAACTTCCCTTGTTCAAAATGTGTTGCGCAATCGACAACAGGATGACCAATCAATGTGGTTGTATTCGTCTCGCTCATATTCTATACATGGTAGACCAAAAGATTGTATCTCTTATAAGTTATGCCATAGATACAGTATACATGTATGCTCCAAGCATAAATTAGTATATCGTATAGGGTTAAATACCGTGTATCAAGATTTTCGTAAGAATATTGCAAACCATATGAACGGCATGACCCCATATTTTTTTTTCGTATACGGTTTAGTTTCTCTACACACATCATGGCATCATTTTTTCCCCTTTTCACAATGTTACTATTTTCAGAATGTTACGTGAGTGGTGATTGCTTCACTTCTAACCAAGCCGGATGTCGTGCATGTGTACCAGACTCTCTTCGCGCATGCCCCGATGTGTTCGATAAGTTTCTACATTGTTCGTTTGAGAAGTTCTGGGTGCTCAAAACGTGCCCCATGGCTGCGAATGAACGGCTTCACTTCAGCTGTAAGTTATTGGTGTGTAACTGGCCTTGGGATAAGGTCAACAATCGTGGTTGTGATTACCTCATGGTACCGTAAAGACAATACGTATTATACACGATAAGGTTTTGTAGATCATACGTAAACATTTGGTGTAGGACTGGACGATGTATTATGAAGTCTGGCTGTGGTTATACATCGTGACATTTCCCCCTGCCAATTTAAACACTTGACGACAGTCGTTCTGTGCGGAATTAATAGTTTTATTAGAACAACCACTGCGAACAACCTCGTGTATCAGGCAGAAGAAGCCGCCTTCGGCTATAAGCAAAAAACAAAAAATACTGTGGCCTACTGAGACTATTGTGTATACCAAAACAATGATGCAATTTTAAGTCTATATTTGGATATATCGGCTAAATATTACCGTATTATATTTAGCACTATGCTTTCGTGGCTATATGGACACAAAGATCCTTTTATAACTATTTGATGCTCTTTCTATTATGCTATTTCATTGCTTTGTTAACCCTTTCAAACCGTGCATGGCTTTGTTTTGTTTACTATGGCGTGTTTCAAATTATTGTAGATACACAATTGGGAATAGCTGTTGTGCTTGTAACTCTATATTGCGCTCTTGTCTAGATCTTGAGTACACTGCAAAGCACGCAATAAAAGTTTCCTTTTCAACTGTTTATTATTGTTCCAAGTCTATATAGTTTAACCTGGGAAGGTATAGACCCAGGGATACATGCTATACATGTTTTCAATTTGTATACATATATATATATACGTCTTAATATATATTATACTGCATGGACATGGATATTACTGCGGAAATAAACTAGCCTTTAGTTGTTAATATTTACCGCGACGTAGTCCCATGAAATAGTCAAGTAGCGAGTCAATTGATAATGAGAGGTGGCTGTGTAGTTGGTGTGTCCGGTTTCGGTTGCGGAATAACTCGTGGTACTTTACGACAAGCCACCATCACCGGCCACGGCCAGTCACATACGAACAGACGACAGTTGAAGAACAGCCCCGGGTAGCACGCTTTAATGACCCACGCGTTGTTGTGTGCACAATGGAGAAACTTGGGGTGAATGTCTGGACACGCCCTCAGCTCGTTCACCACGCATGGTCGGCACGATCCCAGGTTCTTTTGGTGGTAGCAGTCGCCCTCGATGTAACAATCTGTGCAGTATTATCAAGTCATCATCATCATCGCCATCATCGTCATCATAATCATCATCATCATCATCCTCTTTTTCATCATCATCACCACAATCATCATCAGCATCACCATCCTCATCATCATCACCCTCTTCTTTATCATCATCATCCTCGTCATCATCCGCCATCAGTATTATGCATCATTATCATCACGATGATCATTATCATCATCATCATCATCATCATCATCACCACCATCACCATCGTCGTCGTCGTCATCATCATCATCATCCTCATCATCATCATCACCACCACCACCACCACCATCGTCGTCGTCGTCGTCCTCATCAACATCATCATCACCACCACCACCACCACCACCACCGTCACCATAAACACCATCACCACCTGCTCCTGCTCTTCCTCTTTTTTCTTCTACTCCTCTTCTTCCTCCTCTTCCTCCTTCGGGATACACATACGGTATATAATCCGTCTGCTCCTCTTCCTCGTCATCATCACCGTCATCATCGTCATGATTATCATCATCATCATCACTGTCACCATCATGATCATCATCATCATCATCTTCACCACCACCATCAGCACCAGTCCTGCTCCTGCTCTTCCTCTTCTTTCTTCTACTCCTCTTCCTCCTCTTCCTCCTTCGGGATACACATACAGTATATAATCCGCCTGCTCCTCTTCCTCGTCATCATCACCGTCATCACCGTCATCACCGTCATCATCATCATCATCATCATCATCACCACCACCACCACCACCATGATCATCATTATCGTCATCGTCATCATCATCATCATCATCATCATCATCATCATCATCATCAACATCATCATCACCGTCATCATCATCATCATCATCATCATCATCATCATCATCACCACCACCACCACCATCATCATCATCATCATCATCATCATCACCGTCATCATCATCCTCACCACCACCATCATCATCACCGACTGACTGTGCCTCCACTATACGACTTCTTCTCAACAACCACATCGTCCTTAGGTGGAGCGGCTCTTATGTGGACACGATTACGTCGATGATGTACGAACACAAGTCGTACAGTTCGTAGATTACTCCTCGTAGCCATTTCGTATCCACTGGCTTGTGTTTGTAGAATCTCCTATTTTGAATGGTTTGAGTTCCTTTGCTGATTTGTCGTGAGATTTCTTTACCACACGATTCCGCTTTTTCTTCTGTGTCGATATGTTGTGTGATTGGTCCTTTCCCTTTGACTGCGGAAGCAATGAGCGTGTATGTCGCTTAAACATCGCTTCCGACGGACTCACTCCTGTGTCTTGTCGCGGTGTGTTGCGAAGTTCGAGAAGGGCTAACTGGAAATCACTACCGTCATCTTCCGTTTTCTTAAGGAGCGACTTTACACTCTTGACAGCAGACTCTGCTTTTCCGTTTGATCGCGCGTACATCGGTGATGATGTATTGTGATTTATTCCCCAAACGTCGGTGAAGTTTTTGAAACTTTGGCAGTTATACTGCGGGCCATTGTCGCTTATCAGCGTTAGTGGGATACCGTGTCGTGAAAATTGTGCCTTCAGTTTCGTGATGACACTCTGCGATGTGACAGATGACAATTGATCAACTTCGATGAACCCACTGAAGTAATCGACGACAATCAGGTATGTCTTGCCGCGATACTCGAGAAGATCTGTTCCGACCTTCTTCCACGGCGCACCTCCGTCGCTGTGAGGAATCAGTGGTTCTTTCTGTTGTTGAGGCTTATGCTTTAGACAAGTCTCGCAACAATCCGTCACCCGTTTGAGATCTTTCTCCATCGATGGCCAATACACGGTCTGTCGTGCTCTACGCATCATGCTGTCATGGCCACTGTGTGCTCTATGAAGACGTCTCTTCATCTTGTCGCGTAGTGACTCTGGGATGACAACACGTTCTCCCTTCCTGATCACACCACGGTCGTATGATAATGTATCCCTGACATCGAAATACACACGTATGACCTCTGGGATATCTCCTTTGCGGTCAGGCCAACCATTGATGATCTGGTCACGTAGTAGCTGCATCGACGTATCTTCTGCTGTAGCGCGTGACACTTCTGTTATTACCTTATCCGGTACGTCATCATATACCTCGTCTTGTATCACCCGTATCTGGCACTCACCAGATTCTAGATACGCCCTGCTCAGTGTGTCAGCCAAGTATAGCTGAGGCCCTGGCATGTACTGAAAATCTACGTCGTAACGCCTCAGTCGCATTATGAGTACTTGTAGTCTTTTCGGTGATTGGGCTAGAGGTTTGCGTAGTATGGAGAAAAGTGGGCGGTGGTCATTTTCGACAACGACTTTTCGCCCGAACGTGTATTGGTCAAACTTTTCTAGGCCATAGACTACCGACAACAACTCCTTTTCGATTTGAGCCCAATTTCTTTCGGTAGCGGTTAATGATCGTGATGCATATTCGACCGGTTTTCCGTCCTGTAACAATGCGCAGCCTAGACCACTCTGACTGCTATCCACCTGTAGGTATAAGTCCTTCTTTGGATCGTAGTACGCCAGCACGGGTGCTTGTGATATTTTGCGCTTGATTTTGTCGAATGCATCTTGACAATCGTTCGACCAGTCCCAAACGTAGTCTTTGCGTGTAAGCATTCGTAGTGGTGCCGCGTCATCAGCCAGCTCAGGCAGAAATCGTGAGAGGTATTGAACCATGCCACAAAACCGCTTCACATCATCAGGATTTGTTGGAGTAGGCATGTCTTTGATGGCTTTCACTTTATTGTCGTCAATCTTGATTCCGTCTTTGGTGATCTTGTGTCCCATGAATATGATTTCTTCACTTCTGTATACCGCTTTCTCGTCGTTCAGTTTTATTCCCCTTTCTTCACATCGCTGCTTCAGCTGTGCAAGTTTCGTATCATGGTCGTGCGTTACTTCCGCCGCTGTGTCGCCACAGCCAACTACGATGATATCATCTGCAACGCAGATTACACCCTCTAATCCAGCGAGAGCGTCGATGAGTCGTTTCTGGAAGATTTCACTGCTGACCTTTAACCCGAACGGTAGACGACGCCATCTATACCGGGCGAATGGTGTTATCATTGTAGTCAGCCTACTTGAATCTTCGTCTAGCTCTACGTGCCAGAAGGCTTCTTTCACATCCAACTTTGTGAAAACTTTGGCGTTATTCAGAGCCGGCAGCATGTCGTCAAGAGTGGGGAGCTTGTAGTGTTCACGCATTAGAGCCTCATTGAGTGGTTGGGGATCGATGCATATGCGCAGTTTACCGTTGGGCTTCCTTACTACAGCCATCTGGCTGACCCACGGTGTCGGTTCATTCTCCTTGACTATAATGCCGCGTTTCTCCATGTTAGTCAACTCCTCTTTAACGCTGTCCCGTAGAGCGATGGGTATGTTCCTGCATGGCAGGATTTTCGGTTTCACGTCGGAGCTCGTATATAATTTGGCGATTCCGAGATTTCCTAGACTATTTCCGGAATCAACCTTACGAACGAAATTGTCCTTGTGTATCGTTAACAGATTCATATCTTGAACCGTTTTAACACCAAGTAGACATGAAAAGTTATTTGGCACGACAACAAACACAACAGAAAACTTCGATTGTGTTTTCGGATTAAGTACTTCTAGAGTAGCCTCTCCGATAGGCTTTACTTGTTCGCCATTCCAGACCGTGAGTGTTTGACTCGACTTGACGATCTGGTCTTTCTTGACGTGCTTCCGTGTTATCGTGTTAACGTCCGCTCCAGTGTCTAACTGAAACGTTACATCTTTGTCATTTATCAACATGCGAGCTGTGACGCGTCTATTGACTTCTCCGATGACGGCATTTGCAACAACTTCATTATCGGCGTCGTACCAGTCGTTGTCATCGCTGCTACACCCATCAGAACGCTCACAGTCATACTCGCTGTCTTCGTCATTACTGTTGTCACGCTTGGTAGAGAGGTCACGAGACATTTGATGGACTTCCGTGTCGCACATGCTGCTGAAATGGTTTCTTTTGTCGCATTTCGTACACCGTTTCCCCCAAGCTGGGCAGTCGGACTTGGCAGCTCTGTGGTTACGTCCACAGAATCGACAATTTACCATTCTCGGGGCTCCATCATACTCTCGATCTCGTCGCCTTACTACGTCATCGCGTCGTGACTTATCACGTGAATCATACCTCTTCTTTTGTGGACCACTATTTTCGCGTCGTTTCGCCGGTTCCACCTTTCGAGGATTTTTGTATCTGTCGGTCATTTCCACACGTTCGACCGGAGCGGATGTCTCCAATTTCGACATTTCGTTTTTACTCTTTTGCAGTGTCTCAAAATTCCTGCATATGTCAATGGCTTTATCGAGCGAGAGTTGATTCTCTCGCAGAAGGATTTCCTGCAACTTGTGAGGGACGTTAAATACGATTTTATCCCGTAACATACGATCACAGTCCAAGAAATTGCATAGGTTCGCTTGCTTACGACACTCTGTTGCAAACGAATCGAATGGCGTGCTGTACTTCAGTTTCCAAAACCGAAACGATTCCAAGATTTCATTGCTCTTGGGTGTGCAATACTCCTTGAGCTTTTCCAGTACTTTGGTCGGATTGTCTCTGTCCTGTTCCTGGGTAAACTTAAAACTGTCGATCAACTCGACCACCTCTGGGCCAGCGCAGTTCAATATTATCGCCACTTGCACGTCGTTAGGCTTTTTTACGGCTCCACTGGCTTTCAAATATATCCCCAGTAGGCGTGCCCAACGCTTGTGTGCTTCTCCTAGATTGCTACAATGTAGATCTAGGTAGCCCGGAACTTTGTAATCTGTAGACATTTTGAAACTATACAAATGTCTATATATTTTACGCGTAAATTGTATTCTAATTTACTTCAAACGAGGCCTAACTAGAAGGCGTGTGCTCACAACTGCATGCCACCATGTTTATATGTTATATAGTCTGTATACACTCAAGACTAAAACGATTAAATACATGTGATAGACTCTATTCAAGTAGACGTCTAGTCTGGCAGTTAGTTCAAATCTCAATGCCTGACAACAGGTCGGTAAACATTGCGTAGCTACAGAATGACGTTATAAAATTATGTAACGTCAGATTTATACATAGTCATCAACAACCACTACACCATGAGCGCATGGGCATCAGTACGTTTGGAATATACTGTAAATAATATGTAACAAATAGGCTACTAAATAATTGAGTTGAGATTTTAATGACTCATTAGTTTAAATATTTCCGCAGTAGCCTACAAATAGCGACTATGCATAATTCCTCCATGAATAATTAGACCTATTCGTCTCACAAGTTGTCTGTGATATTTTAATTCATGCACGACGAAATCATGTTGAGTAAGCCAGCAGAGCAGGAAATCGACTCGTAATCAAGAATGAGTCAACAATTATTATGCAGTATGCAAATATACTTCTAATTTTATTGCGCTGTCATGTACAATCATTATTAGTTGTGTTAATTTTGCTTTGCATGCAATTATACAAACTTACTTAGTCTACGGTAATGGAGTATTTCGTAATAACAATCTCGAGCATTGGTCGTCCCGGCTGGGGGTCGGCTGACGACATCCTAAATGACGTCATATATGATGCCCCCTCAACATTGTCGTATAGGCAACGTCGTCGTAATTAGACATACTGTGCTGTTTTCGCCACGATCACACGAACATTTTTTTTACTGGGTCATATAGTGAGTCTATGTTAATCGTGTCCACGTTTGACCAAAAGTCACCTGATCGTGATGAAAACCGCGTGATAAAATATCACTTATGATGAAGTAGGTACGACGTAACGAGTTACAATGAATCTCAAAAAGTTGGCATCCAAACCGTGTGTTTTTTCAAGACTGCACAAAACGGGAAATCTGTAAAGAAATGGCACTAAAAGAGTCTTGTAAACATTTTTTTTTTAATTACATAGCCTACTATATGTGTACACTATGTAGTATGCTACTGAGCAATTATACTAACCAATGGGTTGAGAGCGAATTGACAGCTGTTTGCGATGGCCGGGGCGATTGGCTGGAGAAATGCTCCCTTGATGTCATCCCACTCCACTCGGAAACTGAGGATGAACGTCACAAGGGCGAGACAGGCCAACAGTGTCCATTTGAGCGCGATGTCGATCGGCCGGGTGCCTCGGATGACGGACACAGGATAGAACTGCGTATCTGGGTCATGACCTAGTTGTATTAACCTAGACACGTGACCGTCTGAGTGAGTGCCCGCGGCGTACAACGACGTCCGTCCAGGGAGTTTACCGACCACGTTGTATTCTGCGTAGAAACACCGTTCTGTGTCATCGTTGCTTGTGTATTCTGTGACGTTTTTGTGGTGGGATTTTGTCAAGTTGTGGTGACGTGGACAGTTTGTGAGCACCGGTATGACGTCATGTTGGATAAGCGCTACCGCAGGGTGGGTGCTGTTGAGAGTGATGTCGAGAAGGTCGGTTTGGCGAGAAACTATCGTCAGCACTACAGCCACGTGACTTTCTTGCTCGATAACACGCATGCGCTGTGGCACATACGTCACTTCCTGTACGGATTGTATGTCGACATTGATTGACATCGTGCTCGGTGTGACAGCGGGTACATGGTTCAAAACACAAGCGATAATCACGAAATAATTGACGAAATTTAACATGTTGCTGAGAAAAATTATTAATATGCCTTGTTATGGTATCACCTTTCGATATTGGGATAGTAATCACACGTGCATGCAAGCAATGTAATTCTTTCAGTAGTTAAGTTAGTGGTGTCGTTGATGGTAGAGGTATATTTACAAATATGTAAATAATACCATCATGTGATCTCAGATTCAGTATTAATTGCTGTAGGTTATTAGTAAGCAGTCCTTTTAAAATATAAAATTACTGCACATTATAGTTTCATGAATCGTTTTTCAGACAAACATATCACGTAAAACGCATGTACGACGAAGACACCGAAGTGAAAACTATATAGGCCTACTGTAGTACAGTCAAATAGACAATGATTATTGGTAACACGATATCCGAAAGAATTGCGTTATTGTAAGCGTTTAATGTCAATTAGAATGTCGATTACATTATCATTTATAACATATGTACATGTAGGCCTAATTGTAAAATCAAAGCCTCGCTTAAAAATGTATGGAGCCTAATCTATAATAAGACAACAACATATAGAAAAAATATAGATATGCTTACATAATATACCACTTATTTATTCAGTAATCGCATTAATCGCATTTGTTTACAATAAGTATGTGTAACACTATACAAAACTTAGTAAAGTGTAGACATAATCGAATAACAATTGCTACGCGTAAGTTACATAATTAGCTATAATACACGAAACAAATTATTCATAACCTACTTCAAGGACAGTAATGTTATAACGACGACAACAAATTGCGAATGTCGTTCATTTATGAGCTGCAGATTGTTATGAGTCTATTCAAATATTAAATTATTCAAGCATGTAAATGCAGTCAGAACATGTGTAATAACACGTCATGTGTAACATAGCATAATTAATAATAATTATTGACCGACTGTGTACTACGCATGCACTAATGTTATGCAGAATGATCACGATTTTACTGTTGTATCACATGTAAATACACTGTTATTAACCCCGAGGCAATACGATTTAATTTCAGATTGGAAATCAATCGATACAACTTTTATAGACTACGGTTTCCGTTTTATATTAATAATGCTGCCTTTATTTATGTATTTATTTTAAATTGACCTGACGGGCAACAAATTAGAGTTGAATAAATCATGTCAATATTAGCCCTATGTAATTTGTGTCAAGTTAATCAAGTTAAAGAAAAATCTGATATTTTAGACATTCCCCTCGAACAATTTATAAGAAAATTTGACTTATGATTCTATGAAGGATTCTCAACAAGATGTGAACAAATTTAGTTTTGTACAAATTAATTCAAGTTTTTGATAGGTTTTCTGTGATCCAACCCGTACTAAAGGTTGTGATACGCCATGAAAAAGACCAACACCATCGGTCATTGTCTGCAGAGCTATATGCTACAGTATAATACCCTATTATACAATCAGTTTCTGGGGAATTATGCAGCTACAGGAAATTGTAGATTTTGTTGGACTATGTAGGGCCTACAATTTATCAAAAAAAATTCACCCTGGCTAAATTTATTTAATTTATGCATAAAAATATTGTTTTCCATACCAGATTTCCGACTCGAAATTTGATTACTCATACCGTTATCGTTATTGAATATCCTGCAGTTTTATTTAGCACAATTTGTGCGCATAATTTACTAAGTAACATTTTATTAGAATGTTTATAAATACAGTTCGTGTTCCAATGACGGTTAGGACACCCAAATAAACTGGTGTACAGACGCAAACACATACGTTATTATTTTCTCAAGCCAACTATTATACATCGCAGATTACCGTAGCGTCGGGTCAGTCGGGACAGGCGGGTGAGTCGGGACAAAACACAATAATCTCTTAATTCATTACAAAAC
>WNLI01076098.1:0-10933 GCA_025802215.1 Wirenia argentea
TCGGCCTCGGCCGGAGTTCGGCAATCCCCGCCCCGGCTTCGGCCCCGGCCAAAATTTTGTCCCCGGTCGAGCACTAAATTAACTACCTATACTACTATATGCTATGTTTAGCCATACCTTCGTGACCCTTTATAGCACAATTAACTAATCTTCGACTCACGACTTGCAAGTATAAGTGTGATTACCGAAGCCAATTTGGTACCGGATGTCCATTTGTGCGCGGTGGCGACGTCAACCATCTTGCCTCGATCAAATTCCTCCACCAGCCGTCTAGTGATTGAATAATTACTTCGGTTTTTGTGCCAAGCTAATCATAATCTATTGAAGGATGGCGAGGAGATGAGAGGGGATTCCTTGTAGAGCAATTTTAGCCCGAGTCTGCCGTGTAATTAGTCATGGGCTCGCATCATCAAAGGTCGGTCATATCTCTTGGCATACACCACGGCATTGATCGGCACGCACTTTGGGGATTTCCACGTTGTTACAGCCGTAATTTGTGTGCCACCAAGCCAATGTACCGTACAATATTTGTGCTTACTGCGGATAAATGAAGACCAACATGTACCCGTAAATTCTTATGGATCACAAGACATTCGCTAAATGACTTCACACCGTGAAATTAACAGCAGCCTCGACAAGGAAGACAATAATACTCGCCACTGTACATTGCGCAGTTTTACGGTTTCTGCGTATTGTATTGCACCGAAAGTCTGAAACTCATAATACTTGATAACGACTACACAGTGTATATTATTATCTGTACTGTATATAGAATGGTATTTGATGTATATAATACGTGCGAATCGGTGCGATATCGTGAATACAAAGTATGAGCCTCTCGGGTATCGTGATGACAATGAACAAGAGAAAGTATAGGTCCCGGAATAGATCCCTGGGGTATGCCACATATGGATGATAAAGAAACTAAATGTAATAAGATGACGTTCGCATCACTGCGTGTTATTGATTGACACTATTGTGCTGATTATTTACTGACTATTTTTGCCGTGACGAGTCAATAACAATTTGTAGCAGTGACACTATACGTATTGTTAATAATCTCAGATATCTGAGAGTTACGTTCATACGCATCAGATATTTGGAATATTGCCTGACTATTCCATGGAGTCACGCGTGCTGGATGATGTATAATATATTCCAGTCTGCGACAAGTTGGCGGGATTGTGCACTGGGAATTATGCTAACGTAATTTCCTCCTTGCTTCCTTATTGTAACGTTATATTCGAAAAATCGGGAGATATTCATATAGTGGATGATATTCACATCGTGGATGGTACCCGCATCATGGTACCTGCATCATGGTACCTGCATCATGGTACCTGCATCATGGTACCTGCATCATGGTACCCACATCGAGGATGGTATTCACATCATGGATGGTACCCGCAAAAAAATAGTCCCGCATCTTGGTACCTGCATCATGGTACCCGCATCATGGTACCTACATCGAGGATGGTATTCGCATCATGGATGGTACCCGCATCATGATACCCGCATCATGGTACCCACATCGTGGATGGTATTCGCATCTTGGTACCTACATCATGGTCCCTGCATCATGGTACCCACATCGTGGGTGGTATTCACATCATGGATGGTACCCGCATCTTGGTACCTGCATCATGGTACCCGCATCATGGTACCCACATCGTGGATGGATGGTACAGTACCTATGAAGTTAATCTCGCATTCTCAATATGGTACTGACACTATTCTTTTTATAGCCATGGGAAACTTATATATTCTTAGGTTTTTATATCTTTAAGTAGATCTACTGTATACATCACTGTATTTGGGTACCGGTACAATAAAAAGAGTTTTATTATATTTCGAATTACCATGCATGACTTGACTGGCTAAACACATTAGGTTAAAAAGATGGCAACCTCAAATCGAGGTCCCCAATAAAAAGAATTCCAAGAAGCTATTTATTGGGTGTAGGATTACATAATTTGACCAGCATGGCCCGATGCGATCCATCTACTCTGGCACCTAAGATAAATGAGGCGTTTTCCGGTTGTTAGGGTTTTTTCAGTCTTCGCGACTTCCCCACATCCAGGCAATGTTCTCCCCTGATCTCCCCTATAAACTGGGATTTCGCCTCAGTAGGAGTCAAGAACCGGAGTCATCAGAGGTGCAGTAATTCACAAGCCTTGACCACTTGTTTGCTCAGACGCAACTCCTGTGTGTACTGTAAATTTGCTATGCTACATAATGATCAAGAACAAAAAACAAAAATGGAAAGATTTTGTGCATATAATATAGCTGCATATCTGTATAGCTGTATACTTTCAGTTTGATTGCTTCTTGATTTCCAGTAGAGCGTGTCTTGCTTCGCTGCACTCGCCTAGTATGTTGGTAATTAAACTTTGAGACATTTTGTTTCAAGTGTCTAGTGGTGTGCTGACAATATTACCCAATCAAAGTAGACCGTTTATAACCCAAGTCTTAACAGTAACTCTTGTAGGTGGATGGAACCACAGATTTCGACCATTACCTTGGTCCGATGTGGTTCACCTACTCTGGAGCCTCTAGCGTCAATGATGAACTGAGGCGCGAGGGTCAGTGTAATCATTGTCGGTGGTCAGGGTTTTTTCAGTTTTCGCGACTTTTCCCTCCACCAAGGCAATGTTCTTCACAGATTTCTCCTAAACTTGGGATATTTATAATCCTTCGAGTCCTACACATGATTCAAATTAACAGATGGTGGTGCATATCATCATCTAACAAACTGACTGTATTGTTGTTTTTATGTTTCAGATATCTGCCTGTTATAGACGAATAGTGCGGACGGCAACTCTTGCCACGAGTCGCAACAATTCTGACATTCTTAAACTTTGTGGTGAGTCTTATTTTTATTTATTTAATTCTAGAATATAAATATAAACTTTATAGCCTTGTTTCACGATCACTCATATTTATCGTTGTCTGCCGTTTCATCTTCTCATACAGAAGAGAAAGACACGCAGTTTTATGGACATCGCAACATTTTCGGTTCAACAAGGACAATATGAGAAACTACCAATAAGGAACTTCTTTAATACGTATTCTCTATTTTACTAGTACATCAAGATATCTTGTTTTATGAAACATTCATTGGCCGCCACAGAGTTGTGTATGCTTTCTTCAATCGCATCACATCAGTATGCGGACAAAACCATTTTGTTTTTTTCTTTGTTTTTCGTTTGTAACAAAAAATGTCTTCACCAACAAATAGCAACAGGCCAGAACTTGTCATCCGACAACTTACTTGTATTATGTCCACTTGATTTTCTGTGTATATTCTTCACTACAATCATCCACATTTTAATGTTATTTTATCTTTTCGTGGTGTCCATACTTCACTGGCATGTACAGTAAAAATTTTATCGAGTGTTTTCTCTTCTCTTGTTTTCCTATTATAATGGTAGTTTTTACATATTTTGTGCGTCAATGGCTCATTATATAAACATATGTCATCAACTAGTTGCATATTGTACGTATATAGGCCATGTCCCAGATGGAATCTACTACTAAGTACTAACTTAATATGAGAATTATTCCTGCTGTATTGGTGCGGTGGTACTTAACGTATCTTGTCCATTATTCTCATGATACACTTTTAATAAGTAGGTCAATTTCGGTCAATGACCACAAGTAACGTGAATCAATGGATGGTATGATGTCAACAATGTAGCGGATAATGTACGTTACGCGCTCCAGACATTTCACATTATGTTTCGATTAGGGTTGGAATTATGGTTAGTATGATGACTACTTATGAAATATGATTTGATTTAAAGAACGGTTTTCATCACTGTAAGAAAGTCGGGAGTAAAGTATCAGAAATATGGTATGATTTATGTAGCCTAGCACTGACTGAATAAATCCAGGCAAATCCGGCCCATCTCAAAACATGGCTCATATTTCGCGATACACTGCACTGGCCAGATTATTTCACACCAGAAAATCAAACCTGCCGTGCTGTACCGTACAAGACGAAAAAACTAAAATGGTATAAACACTGCTGCAGTTACTGCATTACCAGCCCTGCATTACCAGCCATGAGCAGTAAAAATTATTAGATGAATGGCAACAAGAAGAATAGCAACAACCATAAACAACCTTCTCCTTAAGTCCTCTTCGAGCTTCGTGAACTAAAAACTTGTTGTCATTGGCAAAATTGAAATCCTCTGATATCCTCCAGCCTTAATGGAGTATTGATGAATAAGTAAATTAACACGGTACACTGGGGGTATGATCCTGGCGTTCGAGAGACGGAGAGAGCGATTTGTGTATTACCCTACCTATCCCCGTATCCCGTCTCCGCCAAGCTAATGACTCCGCCGTCTAAGCCGAGATTAACTGAAATTGAATCGATAAATCAGTAATGTAGTGCGGCTCGACGGCGTTCCGATACGTCACCAATCAAACTTGTGGCAACCCTAGAGAATGGGTAACGCAATCAATAGTTTCGGTAATGTCGCGGTATTTTGTCAGTCGTGGGGTGTATGTGGGCTGTACGTAACTGGACATATTAGTAGTGGACTGTTGAATGGTGTGGTGAGTTGTGTTGAGATATACGAGGGACGTACGTGGTTGTCGTGACGGGCGTCCAGCGTCCGACGCGTCTCCACAAGTCCCGGTAATTCAATCAGCATATCGATTAGCTCGAGCATACTCTATCCACTTGACTCTCCCCAAAACCCACTTCACACATTGACCTTTCGGTCGCGGTTCAATAAAAGCGAATAATTCCGTACGTAGAGTGTTTTCAACTGTTTGGCCGCTAGTGCGGGATGTTTCGCCGTAAATTATGCAGAATAATGGCCACATCACCGCGGAATATACCGTACCATAGTCATAGACTGTGTCAGTATGTGGGCTATGGAGTACTGTATACTGAACTGTGGCTGGTGTCACAGTGGTGTGTGGGGTGGAATATACCCCACTGTAATACCATAATCAGGGGGCAGTAGCTCAGTGGTAGAGTGTCGCCTTGCGATCTTGGGGTTCCAGGTTCAAACCTGGGTCACAAAAACTGGCATTTTCCTGTTACTGTGACTCACTGTGGCACAATTTTGCCAAGCTAGAAAAAAATCCCGAGAACAAATTCAGTACACAAAAAAGTACTGTATATCAGCATAGGTTTTTCACAGTAAATCTGCGTATTAAAAATGGTAGAATTACAAAATAGGCGAGAAGTTGAACTCCACCATTACTCCCATAGGCACACAAAAAGCAAAGTACTATCTCTACAATCATATCTCTACAATAGATCCTTACCCGACACAAGTTCACAGCTTACATCACGTAGCGTATTTTCCGCACATGTTGACAAGATTACATGATTATGTGCTGACATGGATATTGTGTAATTGTGTGCCGCGGGCTACTGTCACCCTCACACCACGTCTTAAGTGTTATTACGATCACTGTCGTGATGTAAGCCCGTTTTAGCAGCATTTCGTCACCTTGTGACTTAAAGGAGCACATCCCTAAAATGTTGACAGATTTTGTTACCCTTCGACATAAAGGAAACAGATAGGCTATTAAAAAATATGAATATTTTTTTGCATCGTTTCATGATATCATATCTCGTGTTAAGTATTTCTAACACATTCAATACCATGAGCTGCTGCCACTCGAGAGTAAAACTTTCTTTTTTGCACAGTTTGTATCGCTCTGTACTTTGCACATTTTGTCATGGTGTTTTTGTGTCAATTGACCAATGGGAAGTTTTAAATGCCTAAAAGCCAGTATCGGTGTGTCGACCAAAACAGAATATTTGATGAAGAACAAAAAATGGCAAGATTTTTTTGTGCATGTAACCAGGTGCATATTGTCATGTATAATTTGAGGTTGATTGCTTCTTGATTTTCGGAAAAGCATATCACCACATTATGATGTTGCTTACATTTCGCGACATTTTCTAGTAATTATCCTGGCAGTCAACGAGTTCATCATGTCTAGTAAATGTGTAAAGGTGTCTAGTAATGTATTTGACATTACTACTTTCCTTTTCATGTGTGCAGCACTAGTGCTAAATCCAACTTCCAAGCGTAGAACTCGCTAATAGCCTGAACTCATTAGGATTTGGACATTTACGAGGTAGCGGTTTGAAGCAGTATTCCAATCAGTCAAATTTCATACTTGGGTTGAATGTTGAAGGATGACCAATCAACTAATCAATCAATGGTAGATACGGTTTATTAGTCAGTGTCAGACTATTGGTGTGTGTCGTACCCTTAAGTATAATTATGTGATCGCGACTGGCTGAGTATCCCTGTCGTTACATCGCCCCATTATGTCAGCTTTAGCGTCATTACGCAGGTATCACTTTCGCGCACCACCCGAGTCTGTTATCTCACTAATGCCACCGCAAAGCACTATGATTTCATTCACCTGATTCAATTGTCTGATGAGACATAAACCTAATGATTGCGTAGATTGGGTTCTGTAGGGTCGCAGGTGATAAACGTGCCCAATAAAAAAGCGTCCATGTGGTAGAATTACTGCTGTAGCGTTTCATTACATGCTATAGTGTATTATGCAATTCTGCAATTAATGCAATTCTGGTTCTGTTTTACATTCTGCCAGTCTCTGCATTCGTTATATTACGCAGTAAACTCTTTGATTGTCAAAGACGTATTGATACGTCAAAAACATGTGGCATATATGAGGATCGATGCTGACAGTCGAGGAGTTAAGTGGGATAATTTTTCAAAATAAAATGACATTTTTTGTCCCAATCCATGTCACTGCACACATATAGTAATTATTAGTAGTGACAACTGTATCATTGGTTGAGTAATTTTCAATGTGGCATGTATCTAATTTATGCCACGTGGAGCCATAAGTGATCAAGACGCAAAAGGTCAAGTGTAATTAATTTATATGATTTGAACATCATCACCATTAACCCTATTGAATGTTGGAGGCCTGCCATGTTGCCCCATTGCGGGTATTCGCCCGTTAGCTGCTATGACTGACACATGATTCGACTTAAAGTGGGTTCTGATCAGACATTCAATTATAAATGGAGTTCCACAAGGAAATTTTATTATAGATGAGTTCCACAAGATGTCATGCACTTAACTTCCAGAGATCCAGAACAATCCCACATTGTTTAACTCAGTTCTGCCTGACCAGAGGAAGTTATAGTCACCTATCCCTTCTTCAGCACGAGGAAGGACATATCCACATGGTACCTCATCTGGACCAGAGAAACTTCTTTGTCACTGTCGCGGCTCAGGAGACAAAACTAGCTTCCCTCTTAGCGGATGGCATAGACGCCACCATGCTTCATGCCTTTGAAAGCTCAGTTTGCAGAGCATTGGTGTGTTAGCGAAAGGTCCCGGGTTCGAATCCTGGCCAAGGCAGTTTTTCACAACTACATTTTCACTGCAAAAATCAATCACATTTGCATGTCTTTGGAGAAAAGCAAGGATATCCTATTATATAACATTACACTTCTGAGAGTCTTTCGCTAAACAGCTTCCCAGGTTCCCAAACGTTTGGACATTGTACTTTTATACCCATTCTATATTTATAATATCCTCACGTCACTCCATCAACACAGTTATGCCGCATTCACCCTGACACATCATATCAACTACTAGGCGTTAGTTATATAAACTATGACAGGAATAGTAATTTTTCAGTGACATTATTCATTCGGCCCACCATTAATTTTTCATCTACCGCCAGTCATTTTTCAGTCGGCAATGTTGATCGATAGCTAGTGTCTGGTGAAATGAGGTTAGTTTCAACATTGGTGATACGTCTCACGTTTCTCGAGTATGATCCTTTCCGAGATAATATAATATCTACTTGTCTATATACATTTGTGTATGTGGTGGTGTATGTGTAGCTGCGTCTCTATTACATCTATGTCACTGTCTTGTTATTTATGGTTGTCAGGATATATTCATGTACAGTTTTTCCCAGATCGTAGCCTTTTATTATAGCATGTATACCTGTAACCTGTATACTGTATTTGTATACAGAATGGATGGTGTTTATTAATTGATTATTTATTGTCCATTGTATGATGCTAATTTCTTTAGTGTAAGAGTCATAAATGCATGGAACAACCTGTCTACCCATGTGGTTATTGAAACAGAGGAACAGAAAGTTGAGAAACTAAACACTGCATACACCGTTCATTCTACGTTTAGTGGCACCGGCCCTGACTCCCTTGCTGACCATTTAGCGTATAAGCTACTATAATTAGTTTAATTACAAAGTTGCTTGTGAAGTAACATCACTCTTAGCGTGAGGTTTAAATGAGAAATCAAGTTGTGTCGTAGCTCACATGCTTAGCGGTACTGCGTCGTTGCGGCGTTTTACGCAAGTAATGAAGTTAGTAGTCATTAAAACATGTCATGGCGGCGACAGAATGCTCGAGAGACATTGATTTGGAGTCAGCTATTACTGCCATGTCACTCAGATTCACGCATTGTCTATACGGCGCCATCTCAGAGGACTGGCTGACGTGTATGTCGGCCGTGATATTGCCGATAACATCTCTATAAACAAGGCCTGATATATTCTGACGTGCGTCACATAGGAAGTTTTTGTGTACAATATCTCAGTGGCTTTTAGTTGAAGTTTATTTTCAACTCAACCTTGAGGTGACTGTGATTTCTAACCACCAGTCCAGCACAGATCTTTTTGCCCCAAGATGTACCATCTGGTCTAGTTGTAATGAATGAGAAAAAGCCAAAAAGGCTCCCATCTCTATATTTACATATTTGAACCGAATCTATTGAAACGCTGGTATGGCAACAACACTTCAAGAAGTCCAGGCCATGGTAGGATACCAACTTAGACCTAGACCTATTCGTGTTTGAATTCTGCCCAAACAACTGTGTCCTTATGTCCTACATAATTATGTCATATCGTAGCGAAGATTTACATTATATGTTATATTTTACACCCTGTCCTCCACTTTTACGTTACACATTCATTGTTTTGTCCCATGGCCACATACCCGTCTAGGTAACGGTGCAGTCTCGATAGATCTCACCATCTCAATACCGTTCGCAGGTCGCACAAGTTAATTATGTCTCCTGGCTATTCTGTTCCGCCGCTATAAGCTGTGACATTGATTCCGTGATTATATTTGGGAGACTTTTTCCCTTTCGCTCGGAATGACGTGTGAATGCGCGACATTTCTCAGCGATATTGTACTGTAGAATGTAGACAATTGTGAAATATGCAGGAATTGAGTTATAGTTACCGAGATACGTACGAATGGTCAGGAAATTACAGGAAGGGTGTGACTTACATCATCATCATCATCTTCGTTCGACCTTTCTCCCACACACTGCAGGGTCAGCCGCTCGGATATTTCGTCGCCAGGTGATTCGATCGAGTGCATCATTTTGATTTGATCCAATGTTATTCAAGTCTCTTTTGATTGTGTCATACCACCTAAGTTTCTGTCTGCCCCTTGACCTTTTCCCTGTTACCATCACCCTTTTAATGATACTATCCTCTTCCCTCCGAACAATATGACCATACCATCTGAACCTCTCCTCCTTCACCTTTTCATTAATGCTAATTACCCCTGTCACCTGTCAATGGCAGTACAAATTCAGTGGATGTATAACACTGCCCGGAGTGCCCGCTATTACAGTTAACCTCTCAGTCAGTAGTGCAGTAAATGACTGATGCAGGTTTACACAAAGCCATCAACACATTGATAATGCAAGGCGGTTTATTTCACCCCATGGCTCATATCACCACGCTCTCCCAGAAATTCTACAGAACCGTTACACACCACCGGTAACCGCACTCCGCAAGAACCCATCAACAAACACCCTCCTTATTCCTCTGCCCCACTTGAGCCTCGAGATTTACAAAGCCAAATTGGGAGGCAGTTAATTTCCTGTACGTAAACCGCGCCACTCGACCCCTATGTTGTGTAAATGTTGACTCTTGACCAGTGGCCAAAATAGCTTTCATCAGTGGCCAAAATAGCTTTGACCGATGGCCAAAATAGCTTGGACTGCAGATGGTTAATTAGTATTTAACCTGCTGACGGTTGTCAATGTCATCATATACGGTTATACCCCTAATTCGTGATCAAATTCAATCAAAATTTATGCGAGCTATGTACGCGTTTGAATGACGATGCAAACGCTTTACTAGATCAAGCCACATATTGACTGTACGAAGCATAGCCTAATATGCAAAAAATATGACCCTAATACGTTAATTAAGTCTCGCTCGATGTATAAATGTCTCAGACTTGTGCCCTGTCCTATGTACACAGCACATTGCACTACCACAATCACTTATATTGTCCTACACTGACAAACTAAAACCTGTGATTCTGAGGTGTAGTAATAATAATAATGTCCGGCATTTTACTCAACGAGTGAGACTTATAACTGCATGCACGATAGATCGACAGCAGCATCTAGGCCACGGCACAATCAAGCTATGAACAGTTACAGTCTAAAGTGGCCGAACGTGAGTTGGCAGAGAAACCGGAGTACACGGAGAAAACCACCGGACGTGGGCAGTATTTTTTTTCTATCTACCATTGGGTCTGATTAAAACTTTGCAACATGATTGTATGGTACGTACTGACTTATTTCCAATTTGCCATAATACTGTCGGTAAGGTCAATATTGACACTATCTACCATGGCGTGAAGACTGAGGGAAGTAACAAGCCAGTGTTCAGAATTCCAACCAAAGCTACCCAGGCCCTAGATGCTCAATTTAGCCACTGAACTAATGGAGGCAAGATATGGTAAGTTCCTTTCCCAAGAGAATTTTCAGTAACACATGGAAAATGCAACAAAGATTTGCCGCGACCCAGGCTTGAACCCGGGACCCCAAGATCTCTAGGCGAGCACTCTACTACTGGCACCCCCCCCCCCCCCCCCCCCCGCCACAACAAACAAAAAGCAAATTTT
>WNLI01076209.1:0-10931 GCA_025802215.1 Wirenia argentea
TTTTTATGTTCCAGGTCCTAACGAGATTTATCGTCCCTATTTTTAAGGGGTCTAATTTTGATTATACAGGTTTTTGTAGTTTTGACAAATGTAAAATTATGGGTACCTGAGTAGGGGGTGTGGTCATGTATTTTTGAAACTAGTTTAAACCGGTTTGGAAACAGTCATATATGACGGTTTAGGAAAACTAGTTTAAACCGGTTTGGAAACAGTCATATATGACGGTTTACGTTATTTTGAAACCTGATATTTTTACAAATATTTGTTCGTTTTGAATGTTTTACTTTTATAAATGTGGTATTTGTTATGCCTGTTTGATTAAAATGCAAAAAAAAACATAACATGAGGTAGATTAGTTACATCAATTTATATTATATAACATGATAACATGAGTATGATATATGGTATTCCGTAAATCTCACGCCGATTTTTCTGTTTTCACCCAAATCTCACAAATACTTCATCGCAATATGGACTTTATGTATGATGGAATGTTCGTTTGATCGATGTTTTTTAAAAAATAAATAAGAAATGGTGGTATGTTATTTTTATGTTCACACCCCCTACCCAGGTACCTATTTTTATTTTTATTTTTTATCGGAATTATACTTCCTGTGTAGGGGGTGTAGAATTGAAGGGTGTGTGTTGAAATGATGGGTATTCCATCTACTACTACATCCTACCAATAAGAAATGTTGATAAATCACAAATATCACCAACGTTTGATAGATTTAAAAATTGATTCATGGTATTATGGAGTAAATTGTTGAATAACATCCAAAATGAAAATGTTGCGCATGCGCATGCGCAGAAAATCGGCTGAGATTTACGGAATACCATATATAGACAAGGTATAGAAATCTTGATATATATATTCGACAATGGACAACTTCTGTAACTTAAAGAAGATGGCCGATGGTCGTCAACAGTCGTAAGGTTCCTATCATAAATATTTTACGTAGGCTAGAGTATTCTACGTCGCTATGCCATTTTGTATTAATTGTGACAATCCCACCTGATACGTTACGCGCACATGTATCGCATTGTATAGACACTGCTGTGGATGTCCGGAGGAGTAGAGGACTAGACAAATTTAAAATGTGTTATAACACGAGCTGTTGGGACCACACACATGTTATGGCGAAGTTTCACGAATGAGGATATTGGTATACTCGTACATGACGGGGCGTATCACTAATCGCGCTGATATGAGGGTATAATAGGTGAATGGACGTGAAGCCGCCAATTTTTTTTCCAGGTAAGATGTTATTAATTGTTATAACACATATAATTAACTGGAATATAAATATTAACTAAAATATATTTAATAGAACACACAACACAAAATACTCGTACTGACTGTCCATACCTTTCAGACACTTTCACGATGAGTGGTGAAGGGGTGGTCGGTTGTACTGCAGTATCCATGAGTTGATATGTTTGAGCCTCCGTGATCTTTTTAAAATCTTTTTCTTGGACTGTTTCACCTGCACACTGCCGGATAAATTGCTAAAATTTCATTACAATTTATACTAGAACTTGATACGTGGTACATAACCGGCCGTACTTTGTTAATTTTCAATGTAGCCTATACAAAATTTTGAGGGCTAGATTTTTTGCCAGAAGATAAAAATAATATTAGAATAATTTGTTTGTCTTCGTTGTTCGCCAATAATTAAAACAATAACAAATTTGTACTTTGATAGTGACCCCGTATGCGGTACCTCGCCACCTTGGTGTGACGTCGTGTTTTCTGCAGAATTCATTATGCGACGTATCCCACATGGAAACCAAACTAGTGAAATATTTGAAGAAACTGTCGGATTCCACTACTATCAGATGTAGGCTACAGCATGAGTATTCTTATAGCACAACCGCACTATAATATAGGCTATGCTACATCAACAATAATATGATCCCACAATTTAAATTATAATCTTCACACATAATGTGACTACGCCTACACGACACAAGTAAGATTTTATATTGATACATTCTCACGAGATGTTTAGGCTACCATAGAACTAATAGTAGGACCAAACAAGACTGTTCAAGCACGCAAGTCACTGTCGACGTATTTAAAGCATTATTGAAACTCCCTTAGGAGAAAAAATCCTACTATGTAGGATAATTCAGAGAATAATTTAAATGTGGCCTTACAAGTGGCGGGAGTTGGGTTTCGGAGAACGAAATCCTCAGTACTAACCAACACGCCTCGAATTACAATGTACGTTATAGTAGTTGGTTGACATCGGAGCAGGCATGAGGTCAAATTCTAGAATACACTTCAAAATACCGTACACAATTACTAGGCTAAAGCGTGACATTTTTGTGCAACATTTTGGGCCATACTCAACCAAAAGTGAACCCTACTTAATTAAGGGGAAGACAAACTACAAGTATAGCTACATCAGCGAGGTCTTTCATGTGTACGGTATATTATGGTAATTATAGTACCGATAGTAGTGACATTATTCAACATCAATACCGTTTCACCCCGTGTGTAGGCCTATATGCAGTAGGCCTATGTACTGTATGACAGGTAACTATTTTACAGGATTAGTAAATGGAGGCCATGTGAGAGATGCGTTTTCAGTTACAGTAGACAGGAAAATATAAATGTATAAAGCGCCGACATCCATTTACTTCAAACTACATCCAATGATATGTCAACTAATCATTTACTGCCATATGATATGTGTGACTATACTACTCAAATTAATTAATGATCGTTTTTATACTGATATATTAATAAAAATATCCTTAATTAGGTTTGAGTAGTCGTAGCTAAGGGAGAGGGAGACCCTAATAAGTTAATAATAGTATTATAGACTTATAAATGCATCACCGATTCACCATAATATATGTGTTATAATTGAATGACAAGATTACCGTGATCTATCAATTATATGTAGGCTATATATGGATGGTGAATCGGTGATGCATTTATATTTATAAAATATGTGTTATAATAGAATGACAAGATTACTGTAATCTATCAATTTTATTTCCATCCAGGTACCCGCTCATGACAACAATGACAATTGACACACAGCCACTCGCGATACTATCATCCACCATATTCCTGTTGTTGAATGGATGTATCCTCAACGCCATGCATACGCCTAAGATCACACAATGTTACTTAGCGTGGTCTTCTAGCAACAAACTAGAAAAAATCGTAAACATTTCGGTGAATGGTGCTTACGGTACGGACGTATTCAGCGTTAATGTTTCAAAAGGTTACATGCACTTTAAGAACTGTAAATATCTTGGCGAATTGACTTTTGTATTTGTGAGAAAAAGCAAGTCACAATTCAGAAACTTACTGTATTACAGTAACTACTATTTCTATGGGAACAGGGCTATTGTTCGTACAGTTCGTAGCATTATCGTACAAGGGGTCCACTACGATGAGTTTCCATTGACACTGTTGATCTGGAGAAAGGGATGGAGCTCTTTCCATTATCACATGGTTGAGTACATTAGTCACACGATATGGCACTGGCCTAACACAACGATCTCCGCGTGTAAACATCAGCAAATTATAGTAGTGTACTATAAGGGATCTTATGACGAAAGGGGTGGATATGTGCTGAAGCATAACGCTAGAGATACAGAAAATGCGGCATATATCGGCACACTGAAGTCCGTACGATTCAGGACCACTAAGTCCCTACCAGCAGAATGCCCCCATAACGCAACGGTATATCTTCACACGTACTTGAATATGCCGACGAATAAGTATGTCGTGTATAGCCCTGTCAACGTATCACCTGAGTTTGTTGACTTCATGAATGCGGACATGAGTACGATGCGGGTGATATGTAGATATGGCTCCCGAGAACGTCTATGTAATCACGTCGAGTACTCGGTTCTCATCAAACAACGGCTGCGATACCATGAGAGAAGTGATCACACACTTATCGTCGACGTGAGAGGGAAGATGACGTCATTTATTCACCGAGTAGTGGTCAGTGGTAATGAGACTCTATTTACTGTAGACCACGAATTCACTGATCATATTGACGATGTCTATCTAACAAACACGAAATCGTTGGGAATCTTGCAGAAAACCGAATTGCAGATAGGCAACACACAAACCGAAACGATATTTGACTGTCCGCGACCGCCTGCAGGTAATGTTAGCTGGAAATGTACGCGGCGTCTGTGTCGGGGATTGTTGGGTCATTCCAATTCACAAAACTGTCCAAAGGTATACTATAGCGTCATCATAACGTATGGTAACGACACCAAAAACGCTCATGAAATGGACATAACCGCAACAATCGAAGGAACTAAGAGGAAAGCGAGTTTTACACTATACACCGGCCCTTCACAAATCGTGCGCCAGATCGGCGGTGAGTTCTTACTCGACGACGTCGGAGAGATTTCTTCCTTGCAGCTTACCAGTAACCGCAAAAGTAAACCCACCATAAGGTATGATGCGGACGAATCCGTCGTTATCTACAAAGGAGCCGACAAATATCGCTTTCGTTTGAGTAACATAGAAGATGATGTGTTACCTCGCACTGATACCTTCAATATGTGGAGAAAGATATGCATGACGCGACCAACTGACGACAAAGGACGTCGATGTGACAGGGTACAAGTTGTGGTATCTCTCCGCCGTCCAATGTCACCACAGGGATATGACAAAACAACACAACGTTTGACAAACTGTCCGTTCAAGGTAGATTTCGAAAATACCCAGCTTAAATCGATACAGAATTTCGTAAGGTACGGCAAGACATGGGCATGCTTTGTCATAGCCGAACAGCTCGACGTAGGTATAATCAACAGTGTGTCGCTTGTGAAATTAACGATACCCTCACCTACGTCTTACGAATACGATGATCTTACGATAGATGACATTACGATTGACGATGGGAGACGTGTTCAAATTTTCGTCGTCGGCCCAAAGACCAACACGAGTAGGGATTTGACATCCACTCTGACAGAAGTCTGGTGTCCAGTTGGTTATGGCGGTAAGAGATGTGACGAGGCGTGTGAACCTCTGACTTTTGGTCCTGGGTGTAAACCTTGCCACTGCGAAGGAGGTCACCAGTGCACAACAACGGGCGAGTGCCAGTACGGGTATCGCTGCACTCCTCGCTTCATGTCCAGTTACTGCGACTGGACATGCCCAGAAGGTTTCTATGGCGACGACTGTGGAAGCATCGATAGTGACCACGCACCGTGCCTCAATGTCTCTCACATTTGCCCGAAGAGATGCGTTAAGCATACCAGAAGTGATGAGTGTAAATGCGCGACAGAATACGGTATGACGGGATGTCGGAAGTTGTGTCATTGCTTGGGCGGTGTAGAGTGTGACCTGTCCAGCGGTCGGTGTCCCAAAGACAAATGTGCTGAGCGGTATTACACAAGTGATTGTCAAGGATACTGCCCGATCGGGCGCTATGTGATCACAAATGAGAACGGAATACAAAATTGCACTGGTGAATGCCACTGTGCAGACCCTGACGTGTGTCATTGGATGAATGGTACGTGTTTAAATGGAAGCTGTATGGCAGGATGGGATAATGCTCCAAAGTGTGACGAAGCCTGTAACTACGGACATTGTGGTACGCGACCGTGTCATTGTAAGACTGGTGAGTGTGATAAGGTTAGCGGGACGTGCGGGGCTGACGGTTGCGCGGACCGATACTTTCTCGACGACTGTCAGGGTCATTGTCCCCCAGGGAAGTTTGTCATAAACAACATTTGTAGTGGAATTTGTCATTGTCGAGATGGCGTTAACTGTGAGATGATGGGCGGAACCTGTGCAGATCTGGATTGTACGAAGACGGAGCGTAACTGCACGGACACCATATGTACGAAGATAGGAGAAAACTGTACGGTCGAGAACTGTACGAACATGGGAGATACCTGTACGAATACGAACTGTACAAAAATTGGAGGAAATTGTACGAACGCGAACTGCACGAAGATAAAAGATACATGTATGGTCACCAACTGTACGAAGGTGAAAACTACGTGTACAGTCACCAAATGTACCAAGATGGAACGGGACTGCACGAACCAGTTGTGCACCAGTCGGTATTACGGGGCCAATTGCCAGAACACGTGTGGAAGTCAACGATATTTGGTCGGCGATGAATGCGATGGGGTATGTTACTGCGCGGTGGAGGATGCGTGTAGTGTGTTAGACGGTACGTGTGGGTCTGCCGGGTGTGTTGACGGACGTCGAGGAGGCAGATGTGAGAACGACTGTCGTGGTAAATTTGGACCCAGTTGTTCATCCACGTGTCATTGTCTTGAAGGTGTAGAATGCGACGTTGACACGGGCGCATGTGCGACATGCGACGTTCGATACACGGGGAAAGATTGTCAGACAACTTGCTATCCCGGTAGATATGATCCAGCTAATGGGTGTGATAAGATATGTCATTGTGAGGTACAAGCTGAGTGTTACGTCACCAACGGGACATGTCGTCGCGGAGGATGCGCACCCGGTTGGCACAAAGACCGTTGTCAGACGAAATGTAATCCCGGGAATTTTGGGAAGAACTGTCGGTTTTCGTGTTACTGCAGAAACCAAACCGAAGCTTGTGATATATCAACAGGTGCGTGTGTATCTGGATGTGCGGTCGGACGTACGGGTATTGGGTGTCAGAAGTTGAAAAGCAAGAACAACATAGGTCTGATAGCGGGGTTGGTGAGCGCAATCGTCGTCATTATCGTAGTTGTTGTTGTGGCGGTTATAATCTTCTCGCGTAATCATCGACCTAAGTCTGTTTATGGTCACAACCTACCTCCCGTATCCTACTCGCCCAACCAGTCTCGTCTTGGCGATACACCGTCTTCATTCATTCAAAAGGACACAACCGGTAAGTAATGGTTTTAATATATAATAATTAGCTCTGTCTATATCCAAACGCATCTATAATGGTAACCATAGAGACCGACCCATTTGAATAAGACTAGTGTTTCATGACAACATATGTAAACTACATGAGACCAGAATGAGTCGAGACTTTATGGTCACCCTGTAGTTGTAACCACACTGTTGTTATCATAGAGGAACTTACCTCACTAGAATGAGCTGGCAATACACTATGTGACGGTAATATCTATACTGACATTTGGCCAATGAATCACTTCGTATTATATTCTGCTTCTATTTGCGCAATGGCTGGTTCTGAGGAAAGGCATCGCCGTCCACAAAGAGCGCTTCTGTATAGCAAAGCTAATATGACGCATTTACGTATGGTATGATTTACTTCCGGTATGACTCATGTGTATGTCACTTCCGGTTGGTCTACACCGACGTCACATATATTTATACTATTATCCACCAGATGCCGCTGAATCCAGCGACACGCGTTCAATGGTACAGCTACTGCAGCGTGACGTCACTACAACACTCACTGACGGGACAAGTACCAGTCGTCACTCCGCGCTATCCGAGCGTAACGCACTCCAATATACTACTTCTGGGCGTCGGTTATCTAAGACCTCGCAATACAAAGACTCTCGCACACATCTTCAGTCTAGCCACAGTGGTGGCAGCTCAGGTTTCGCCACCCCAGTTGGTGGCGGGGGCTCAAGTTTCGCTACTCCAGTTGCTAGTCCGTCACCGGTGAGTATGGATGAACACCCAACAATTATTGTAGGACGAGGGTTTCGTCAGGTCGTTGAAGGAATAACGATACTTTCACCGTGGAGTTGGTATAACGCTCGCGAGATTGACCCTCGTCAAAACGTCGACGTCACGCAAAGCAACCATGAAAGGACCGGAGACGAGACCAGCGGAACAACCACGACACTGTGATGTACTTACAATGAATAAGTGTAACGTAACGTATATGAATAGCCTACATATATATACACGTCTTGTAATTTAAGCTATGTTTATTGTACACTTAATAGGCCTAAGTGATATCTCGTGGGACTCGGTTTGGATACCGTGTCAGATATCGAAATCTCGGTTAATAAAGTTCTGCTAAACATCGGCTAATTATCATAGCGTATAGGCACATGTGACGTAAGTTGACTGATTACCATATTCGAATATTGTGTTGCGATATATAATTAACAACAGCATAAAACGACCACAAATAAATCTAATTCATTGTGGTCTATTGGAAATCGTATTCCGAACTAAAGGTGAACAACATCGAACGAAACATTCCCACTCGAAATCAAATCACATGTGCATGGGAATTGACACACAGGTAGAGTTGGGATTTTTTAAGAGAGAATTCCCAAGAAATGGTAAAAACCCGAAACTATATAGGGTAGGTTCTTTTCTCTCATCATACTTTGAGTTTCTATGAAATTTGGATCGTACTATCCTTCGTGTCATTTCCATTCATTTCGATAAAAAAGGACAACTAATATACGTATTGGCTATTTAATATAGGCTTCTCGAAAGAAGTACCGGTAGTTCAGCTATGCATGCAAGTGAAGATAGCCGACGCGAAAAACACAAAATTATTATTATGTTCAAATTTCCAGTCATAACTCACCTGTTCATGGTGATGCTCGTTTTCCTTCGGTAGCCATAAGTTTTCATATGACTTTGATCCACGAGATTTCTGACTTTTGAATGAGCCATTGAATGACTGACGTATAGACGACATGTTGTACACGCATATCGCCGACCCTGGCAGACTGTTCCTAAACACATTACACCATTTAGTATACCTACCGTAAGTAAATTCCATGAAAACATTATTATGAAGACAGATTTTAAACCTATTGACACTTTTTTGTCTCAGTAGTCTATGGTGTAAATGGTACTTACAGTATACAAAACAGTAACGTTAACCGTGTGTGGGTATACTGTATTAGTGCAATAAAATATAGTAACCCAAAATTTAAAAGTAGTGTCAATGAGAGGTTCTAATTGTAGGCTAATACCTTGATTTTCAACGTGATATTGTCTTTCCCAATAACGATCATGCATGCAGGATGTGTTACACAATCATCAAAAATGAAAATTAACACAAGGAGATTGTGAAATTGAGTATGGTGTGAAACTAACTAACAAATAAACAATAACTAATAGAGTAGTATATATATATCGTTGTTATTTAATTTTTAGTTATCGGTACTCATGTTTTTATTTACTCGTACCAAATGGTCATACCTTGGTGTGGTAAAGACCGCGTAGAACAACCCTCTATCCGGCTCATAAAACGTGTCATGTACGTCGTCAAAATAGAAGGGATAGTCACCGGGTACGGAACAGTTGAGACGGGCCTTCACGAACGTTGTCCAGTTATCCTTTAGAATGATATCGCCTCCTTTGTCCGACTGTTGGAGACAGAAATGTGGTCATTTGGTAGCGAATGAGATTTGTATTTCCATAATTGTGGTTCTAATCTCGTTTGACGTGGTAGGCTACCAATTATATTATTATTCTGTCTTTTCCGCGTACATGGTAATTTGGTATAACAAACTTTCTAGACTTCTAGTTTACCAACCCTGTAAAATTAGTGGCACCTATTAGCGGCACCTATATCGTAAATGTAGCTTAGTGTGTAGGCCTATATTATAATATGCTATTGTTTTTTTCTGGTACTGTATCTTCCTCTTATTAAAATCACAGTTCATAGCTAGCTCTAAATAAACGATCTTGCTGAATATTGCTGATAAATAATCATAAAACACTGCACAACGAATAAGTAAAGTAAAAAAAACAAATTAAAGATTTATTTCCCACACCTTCCGAATAATCATTACAATATAATTCAGTAGTTGTATTTTACAGTAACTTATCACCTAGCTTATTATGTAAGTTTAATCTCACGAACCTGGCACACCCTTGCTATTCTTGAATACTTTCTCTGAAAGAGACATATACTAGTTAAAAAAAGAAACGCTCGCCTATTATATGTATTATTTTTGTCATACGGTATGGACCTTATACATTTTTACTTGAAATTATATTCATCGATATGTGTGGCATCCATAATATGCAACGATATGGGCCTGTATCATTCCACGCATTGATTGGGTACGAATTTGAAACCAGCACATTGGAAATCCACATTCTTCCAGAGTAAGAAATCATAACTTTATCAGTAGTCATATCACCCTAACTTTTTGCAGTTTTTTCAGACACTCAAAGTGAGTCTGTACTGAAGGTTGACGACTCTCCAACATGATATGGCCACTGGGTCAGTATGGGGATGTTTATTTTCTTTCTGGAATGGACTCGTTCATGAAACTGTGGATAAGCCAATTGGCAGGTTTTAAATGATCACAGAGTCAATACCTTAAATGATATCAACCCCTATTCATGCTTATGAATGACACATACGTTGCTGAATATAAATTTAATGCAAATATGTATATTGTTCATACCATAGGACTAAAATAATATTTATATCAGGCGAGTGTTTCTTTTTTTGACTAGTATATTTTATGAGTATAAATATAGAGAATAAATGATGTACAACAATGCTATAAATACTTAGGCTACATTGTTACAATTAGCCTACAGTACATCTAATTTGACATGGCAATTTGATCTGTAATCTCATCAGTCTATACCATGCGAATTATTAAACCAATTTGTTTTGCTATTTCAACTCTTTAGGCTACATGTGTATTCGGTAACAGTATGCGTACCTTGCCACAGTTGATGTACTCGACAGCAGGCTCTCGGAAGAAGAAGTAGACAAACTCCCCCACCTCGTATGACGATACAAAATCAGGATCTGTGAGTAGAACGCACAAAATGGTACAGCTATTTTTTCCTATACTTCAATATGTGACTATTAGTATATATTGCTATGTAATAATACAGGCAGTCGTTCAGGATAAGTGTTAAAATTGATTTTTTTGTGGATTCAGTATCTATGGGATATCTACTTTGAGAAAATCCATGTTTAGGAATTTTCATGTACCCTCAATGTACAAAAAAATCCAAGATGGCCGCCAATGGTATGAATATTCAG
>WNLI01076320.1:0-10930 GCA_025802215.1 Wirenia argentea
CACCGGTCTGCATCAGGTATTATTAACCGGCTCTAAGCCAATCAAAACGCGCGTTACATCTGTGCTATGTAATAAAGCAGGTTGGTAATATTATTGGTATACTTACGAATTCCAATTTAGATATTTTTAACACAGTCGTTACGACTTATACGTACCTATACTATAGTGATGACTTACTACCGATGGATTTCTTCGGACTACTGACGATCGCCAATGACCACCAGTCTGACTCTGCATGGCGCCGTTGGTTTTTTGCTACCGACATGGGACCACAACTCCGTGTACTGTATGTATAGGTACACATATACGTCACGTCAGAATATGAACAAAAAATATCAAATGCATAACCCATAGACTATCGATGCAACCCGATTGTGGGAAACATAACAATTCTGTAGACCATGTCGCTTATTTTAGTCTCGAAGACCCCAAACCCGTTACCTGTCCTTTAAAAGTAATATTGGTGACTTATGCTCCTTCACTTGAGGCAATATCAGCAGGATTATGGGGCCAAGTAAAGGTTTATAGACCGGTTTATATTGAGCTGCTTGGTGCAGAGACTACTATATAACGATAAAACAAGGAGAGAATATTGCTTAACGACCTATCCATCATATACCCTCGCTAATATGATATTACGTCGTGTGTGCGTAGACGTTAAACCGTGTACATTTACTACGCAATGCTATATGCACCTGTACATATCCCATCGTATAATATACCGAATGTACACATGTAAACAATTAGACCTACATGTTAAGACTTGATTAAAATGAGACTATCTACAGTAGTTTTATGAATAATCCTAATTGAAAATGTATTTTAACATCCAGTAGCCTATAACATACCTATTTTTGTACTATAACAGATGTCCATTTTCTCTATTTTCTTGCTCATGATATATTGGAAGAGCCGTTGGTTGGTCTCACCCGAGACGTAATTTACGACTCGAAAACAAATTAAAAATAAAACACTATCCTTAATATTGTATGTACACAGAGTACACACAACTGCCATTCTCCCACCAAATCACGATTCTTGATTGTAATAAAACAGTAATGCAATAGCCTAATACGACACACTCGGAGACAGACAACACCACGAAGCGCACCGTAACGTAACGGGAACCATTATACGACTGCCGAGCGATGACGAAGTTCACATAAAAAGCTAATTTGTGGACGGTAAAAGCCACATTAAAGCATTATTTCCGAGCGACCCACGCACTCTGATTTTACGACGGGTGGTGTAGCCTATAGACCCTATAGTGCGTTTCAGTTTCAGTTATCGCGATCGCAGTCCTCGATTTTAGAGTATCATCGTGATGTTGGTGACCAGAGAAAAGCAGGGTGCAAATACCCATAGAGTGCATAAGAAAAGTGACGCATGCAACGTGACTTCAAGTGACTTCATGCAGCGTTGTGTCTTGCGAGAGGTCTCGGTAGCGGGATGAATTCTCATTCCAGGATCAAATACAAAACCGTACTTTGTCCGGGGAGTATTCGTCGTGTTCTCCTTACATGGATTCCGTCGACAATGCCATCTCACGTGGCTATTTCTGTTGATTCAGCTGTATGAGTCGGTAGCGATTGTGCACTTATTATAACCAATGCTTACTCCATCGATGTGCACACTATAGAGAGTAAGGCTGCATGTGTGATATTGTAAAAGGCACGATGAGCGTCTTCAATCTGTCTTCAGTCGCGCATTATACGTTGTGTACATACAGTAGGAGGGATGCGATCGAATCCACGTCGCCAATATGTTATTGCTACCCAGAGGGCCACCGCAAAAACAGTCTAACATTACTGTAATTGATATTTTTCTTTACGCACCCGCATTTTTCACTGCAGACGAACCACCAAGGTCAAAATGATATGTGTTTCTGTTGCATGCCGATATCCTAATTGTTTATTAATATTAACAAGACTCTAGAGTCGCCGTGAATGATTTATATAACAGCCACAGCTATGACGTAAGGAAGCCTCAATTACATCCCAACCGAATGTCCATAATTGCCATTAATTCTATTGCGAAAATAAGTAAGGGATTCACCTATACACTGATATCATATCGCAATCCCGATGGCTTCACTCTATAATTTGATTTGTGATGATATTTTTTGCATCCAATTATTCGAATGAGACAGCAATGGGAATACGAGCTGATCTATATTACGACTTTACGCGGACTTTTTTTACCGACACGTCAAGCAAGAATAACAGAATCTGGTCGATCACGTCCCGCGCTGTGTCGCATTGGGGCCACTTTTTCTCGTGTAAACGAACGTGGATGAGTGCCATGCCGCGCTAGGGAGGGAGAAACGAACGTCTCCTGCAGTATGCTTCTATGCTGAGCAAAGATGGTGGTAGACTGCGGAATATGTATAATGGATATTATGGAACAGGGGATATATATCCCACCCGCTCTCGAAATATCCGGAGAAAATCACATATCTCGGATCAAATATCTCCTCCGATGGCTCTATGAACTGCGAAATCTCCTCACGGATTTGGTAAAGCTGCCGGTGCTATGAAACGTCTCTATAGCACTCTCTGGAAGCGCCGGTATATCTCTCGCAAGACAAAAATGAAGATGTACAACTATCTCGTCTCTTCTGTCCTTCTCTATGGCTCTGAAACGTTGAATCTCACCCTTCGCGGAGATCAATTGTGTACCGAGTGTCCTCTACGCTACCGAACCGACAGGAGCACTATAAGTGCGCGCGAAGTAAATGGGATATATAATTTAAAAGGTGCCAATTATCTCAGATAGCAAATGAACTATAAATGAAACAAAATATCGAGGTGTCGGTTGATGAGAGGATCAATGAGGAGCGGAGGGGAAGAGGCTCTGGAGAGAGGATATAAGTTTACGTGCCTGACAATATTGAGAAAAATAGCTAATAGCAAATAGCCAATAGCAAAACAGCTGTACCGGCATGATAGTAAAAACGAAAGTAATTTTGGACCTGCCGTAAACGCTCGCGTAACATCGCGATCGAAAAACTTGGGTGCATAGATCTTTTTGGACACTCGTAATGTATCATGTACACGTACGTGTGTGACTTCGGTACACTCACCCTATAGGGGATAATTATACAAAGTAAGTATACGCTAATATACATTATGAAACGTATTACACTAGATCATACCCGTATGAGAGCATTACACTATACATAGCAAGTTCATAACCTACATCCATGATTCAAGTCCTTGATAACGCAACGCTGAATACGTATATATAACCGAAATCACCGCTTAGGGCAACCCAGAACAACATAATCATATACGGTTGTTATCGATAACATCGCGAATTGTTTATTTTTTGTCATCGTTGCTCCTGTGTTGTACTGATGGATATAGATAGGCAGATGGACACGGACCTCAAACTGACATACCCAATGACATTATACATGACCGTAGTTATAAGTTCATTTACTCAATTAGAACGACTTAATTTTGGCTAATAATGGCATACTGACTATAGCAGCAGCCTCATTTTATTAAAATGTAATGTAATCAAAAACACAAAATTATTATCAAATTGCAGAATACGACAAAAATTGAGGAAAGGTGGGCGCTAACCGGCCCCACCAACTACATATAACGAAATTACACAATCATGTATTTATACATAATAATCATTATTCCAAGTACAAAATTAATGCTAAAATAGTAACTCAATAATGAGAAGAAATTCCACAGATGATCTCCCTTGTCACTAGAACGAATTTGACCGACAGATACCCGTGCCACTATACTGATTCTCCCCGCAGTGTCATACCTTACCCCTCTCATTGCTACGCGAAAAATTTTTACGAAACCATTTTTCTACAAAAATCAAACTTTATACTCTCACTGAAAAACATGAAATAGGCTAATATGAAGGCTAGCCTGCAGCGCGACTCGAAACAAACGGAAACAACTACATAAGCCGGAGTCAATTCAGTCAACTATGCACAACCTATTGGGCGTATCCAATGTTGCGTAATGTCACATACTGTTTATAATGGACATTGGATACCCATGATCTATAGTGACCAGGAAGGTCACTACATAATATGTAAGCCCAAGTCTAGGTTTTGCATAGTTGTGTGGTTGTAGGCAACGACCATATACTACGACCCTCGTTATCTCAATGGTGTGTATCAGGTTGATGCCTGCAACGCCTCAATTGACGCCGCCTCGTAGACTTCGTCCATGTCAACCCGCGCTGTAACAGTAGGCTACCTGAAAACTCATTCATCTAATTTGGAAAAAAAAGTAACTTCCGACATGTAATATCTGGACTTTATAATAACATTGATTATACACTATAATATTATTGTTCCGAAATTAATGGGAGGGGAACTAACTGGGTGGGTAAAAATTATAAGGAACACAATTGAAATTTGTCTATCACAATTCGAATAAAAACACGCGAATGGAATAGGTAACGACTATACATCGAGCGGCTCACCGCAGTGGCCGCACCACGCCTACTGGCGCGGCTATAGAACACGTGCCGGATAGGCGGGGCCTCAGGTAGCGGAGATAACTTGCCAAAAAATGGCTTTGTCTCTATGGCGACAAAGCTTAATTTTTTGTCATCGTTGCTCCTGTGTTGTACTGATGGATATAGATAGGCAGATGGACACGGACCTCAAACTGACATACCCAATGACATTATACATGACCGTAGTTATAAGTTCATTTACTCAATTAGAACGACTTAATTTTGGCTAATAATGGCATACTGACTATAGCAGCAGCCTCATTTTATTAAAATGTAATGTAATCAAAAACACAAAATTATTATCAAATTGCAGAATACGACAAAAATTGAGGAAAGGTGGGCGCTAACCGGCCACAAAATGGCGCCCATAAAAAAAACCAAGCGCCATTCGCCCACCCGCAATAACTTCGGTCATATAACTGTGTCATTCAAAGTACTCAAAAGCGGTAGCCTATATTTATTATCAGTTACCTATTCCATAATAACGTTGATGTCGTCGGCTATACTAATTATTAACTAATCTGTAATGTAGCCTACTATGCTACGTATTTAGGTAGGCAACTTATATACATATATATACACTGCATCTGCATGCATGATATCCTCAAAACCAAATTGAAAAAAGTCAAATAAAAAATGGTACGACTACCGACCTGTAGCCGCACTACCCTCAAATTTCATTCAGACATATGCGGGCGTATGTACTTGCGGAAAGCGTCCGAATGCCAACGTCCCAGGACCCGAATTTGCGCGTCACTCATACCACGTTCACAAGCAAGAGTTGCGCCGCCGATACGAAAAGAATGGCCGCGGTACAATGAACAATCAAGATCACAAAACTTCAAACATTTTTTCACCATTGTATCAAACGATTTCCGGAAAATAGGCTCCTGTAAATCGCTGATGAACAGGACCCCAGGGCTGGCGCCGCGCAAAGTCAGGTACCGGGACATGGCAGACACAGGGCAAAGTAAACTATCCGCTGACTTGTGTACGGAAATATAATGCGGCCGACAACTTTGGTTGTGTTTGAAAAATTGGTAACGTATGGTCATACTATCAGGTTTAAGGTGGTCAAAAATAACATCACTCAACTGCAGGACCTTGTAACTGTCCCTAAGATTTGTTAAAATTAACTCGCCCATGCGAGCTAAGCTGTAAAACGCCAAAGTAAAAATGCACGCAAACAACGATTGTCGATATTTGTTTGGGCATACGTGCGATAGAGCTTGTATAAAACGACGCAAAATTGGTTCCGTAATTGGCAAACGCGAATCAAAAGGTGGCTTGACTAACTTCGCTCCGATCAGCGCACGGTGGATAATAAAATGTTTTGTTGGGTCGTCAAAATTTAGAGCTTTGTGAAAGAAAGCTATGGCTGAGAGATGCGAAGTAATAGTCGATGCGCCGAGGTTTTTATTGAATGCGTGTGCCACGTACAGCGCGACGGTTGCGTACGACTCGGGCACACGTACGGGGCGATCCAACACTGCTAAAGCGAACACGTTGAAAAAATACCAAGCTCTCGTATATGCGACGTGCGTGGCGGGAGCGAGGGATGACGTCACCAACGTACTTAACGTGTCAACAGCATTTCTTGCGAGATGATTGATGCCTGCTGAGACGGATGACTGCAGGCCGATGGACACGACTGTCTGAACTTGGCTACCTGCAACCGAGACAGATAATCCGCTTGGTAATTACAAACGCCACGAATATGTGAAGCGCGAAATAAGATATTGTAATTTAAACAGAAAAGAACTAATATTCTTAACAATTTCATGATTCCCGGGTCCCGACACGATTGCTTATTAATTGCGTGCACCAACGCTTCGTTGTCCGTGTAGAAAAGCACGCATTTATTTTCCAACGCGTGACCCCAAGTTGTGATTGCCATGACTATCGGAAACATCTCAAGGACAGCTATATTCAAATCGGCCCGTACTACTTCATCCTGCCACTGGTCGTACAACCATAAGTTACCAAACGTTGCCCCATATCCTATCTTAGAGGAATCACTATATAAATTTACAGATGGGCTTGACAGCCAAATGTCACTAAGGAAAAAACATTTACCATTGAAATATTCCAAAAATTCCAACCAAATTAATAAGTCTGCTTTTACTGATTTTGTTAATCTAATTTTATGTAATGGTTTCACAATACCCAACGTGAGATCTATTGCACGCCTAAGAAACGCTTTTCCTGGTACTATGATAGTAGTTGCAAACATCAGTATACCGATAGCAGACTGAAGTTCACGAAGTGTCACTTTTTTACGCTTCATGAAACCGCTAATTAACTCTCGCACTTTTGTAAGTTTGTCGTTCGGTAGTGAGGCGTTAAAAAGATTAGAATCTAAAGTTATACCAAGAAATTGCATAACTGTATCGGGTTCGAATGTCTTTTCCTCGGCTAAAGGAATACCTATCGACGCGCACATCAATTGAAACCGTGTAAGCATGGATTTACACGACGAGTAATCTTCACCTAAGATTAAGAAGTCATCCAAAACGTGAACAATGTTTTTTATGTTTAAGACATTAATAGCTATCCATTCCAAGGCCGAACTCAATGCCTCGAATATAGAACAGCTTTCTCTCAGACCCATACACAAGCAGTTGTCGAAATATAGTTTTTCTTTCCACTTAAATCCCATCATAAATCTGGACTCTGGTGACAACGGGATAATTCTAAAAGCGGAAGTGATGTCGGTTTTAGCCATGTGCGCGTGACGACCTATCTGTTTTATATGTGAAATTGCGTCATTAATCGTGCTATAATTAACCGAAGCAAACTCGTCCGCGATCCCGTCGTTGACCGAATTACCATGTGGCGAACTTAAGTGGTGGATCATACGAAATTCCCCCTCCGTCTTCTTTGGAACCACCCCAATAGGGCTAACGTTATAAAATTCATATGGTGAAACGACAAACGGCCCAGAAATTCTATTACCAACTAATTCATCAGATATCTTTTTATCGACAACGTCTGGGTGATCGAGACAAGATACGAGATTGTTACAGGACGTATGCAAAGCAATCGGCGACGAGTGAACTTTGAAACCGTTCCGAAATCCATCAACTAAAAACCGTTTTTTATCTTCATCGTACCCATCTAGCCACAACTCCAGTTTATCGGCGGAAACCGGCGTCACGATAGAACGGTCCGGTACCGGGGCGTCTCCAGCGCATGCCTCGGTTTGGGAAACGACCGCGGGTGTAGGAAGGGAAGGAGTTAGGTCGAAACGAGGCCGAGCCATGTCGATACTTGCAGCCTGCATGGCACGGTTTTCCCTCCAAAAAGTTATAGCACATACCCCGGGACGGAGTGACGTTGGTTACTCCGGGACGCGACTTCGACTCCTCCCATAACTCCCATTCAACTGACTGCCAGGACAGTGAACACCCGGACTCCAACATACGACGAAAGTTACGGTCGTAGAAAGCCCAGTCGCCGCGTTTCATCGCAAGCTTCCTAACATTGGACATGTACTTTAACATCCCCGCCATGTCGCTGGGTTTTTTCTCGCACCAAACGGCGATATACACCACGAAATTGTCAGTCCATTTCTGGATGTGTATGGCGCGAACGGAAGATTTTTGCTGCCATTCCACTGTAGGGTAGTCTTCTCTGCTACCACTGAGTTTCATGACGTAGGCATCGACGTTGACGTCAGTTAGCGTCGCCATGTCGATGTAATCCCCTGCCCATATCTTCTCCTTAGTTGACTGTTTCACCAGATCAGTCAACCGCACAGCTGACGATGTAAACGTGTCATCGATATCTTGGGGGCTTAACGATATAGGCATGTCCGTACGTAGGGACTCACTTAGGGCACGGCGAGACGTGGTAGGCTGATCACCGCTAACCGCAGGTACATGTGGACCGCCCCCGACACCAGTGAGCGAAGACCCCGCCTCGTTGGCCGCCGCTATCTTCCCGCGATTGAAAGCATCATCGATGAGCGATTGTAATTCGCTGGCCGACACGCCACCGGTTGGCTGAGGTGCGGACGCGTCATCGTTGGTCGATATGGAGGGCGGGTCTGGGATAATGCCTGTGGTGGGCCCTGTGACGCTAGAGCCGCTAGCACCGCCCCGTCGTGTTGAAACTCCGCGCTTGGAGCTCTTAGAAGACTTTGCTTTCGGCATCTGTAAATAAACCAATTTACGCAGCACTTATGTCAATACATCGGTGTACCGTAAAATTATGGCATTGCGTACTAAGGTTGGGTTCTCCGGATATAGTTTAGGGCTGGCCGACAAAGTTCAAATCTAGCCTGTCAAAGCCACGTCAAGGCCGACAATAACATAGATTAGGCTATACGCTCACAGAATAGGAGAGAGTTCCGTACACCAACGCTCACGAAATGCCCATGAAAATATGAACAGTATGATGTCCATACGACGCTAACGACTTTTTAAAGGGCACATATTCCACTCAAAAACACTCTGTCAGTATTGAAGGCAACTGTACCGTGCCTAACCGTGCCTATAATATTCATACTCGCTAACGAAATCATTATTTTTAACCCAAGCGCTCACGAAATGCACGGCATATTCTGTACAGCAGCACGTTACTGTAGGCTATTATGCAATATTAACGTACTGACTTCTGGTAGGCTACTCGATAAATTGCGTTAAAATATAAAGCAAACGATTCTCCATTATGGCATCATTAAATCCGCCACATTCCACTCGCTAACGAGATGTCACTCGGCTATTGCATGGGACGCGACGGTGTGGGGGGGGGGGGGGGGGCCGACATGAGATCCAAACACGGAAATGTTCTCTAAGGGTATAAACTAGAATCCAAGTTGTGACACCTGGACAAGCAGTAACCAAAATCGAACACTCCCAGCCAGGGTCATAAATGTGTGGAATGAATCGCTAATTTGACCTGAACGAGTTTAGACCACACATATATGACCTAGATGTGTTTGCTCTCAATGTTTCCCCTAATTACCGTATATCAGTATGTCCCGATAAACACCTACCATCAATTAACGAAACCCATTGTTCTGAAGCGGATATGGCGATAACGCGACTGCCTCGGGTAAATTAATTGCCATCAAGGTAATTACTAATTAGCTTAAACAAATTGGACCACCCCGCAGTGTAAACATTAACAACCACAAACTCGCGACCATGTAGGATGTCGTCGCGACGCCCGGCGAACACGTGGCCCGAATCACGACCGCGTGGTACGAGTCACGACCACCCAAAAGCCAAAGAAGGTTGGGTGTTTGGGGGCCATAAATTGAGCGGGAAAATACCGTACCGTATACCATGTACCTATATGGTGCGTAGCCTATATGTTGTGTTCTCCGAGGTGTCCTCAGGCAAGGCATCTATATAATAACGTGACATGCCTCTGTTGATGCGGCTGCATGAGCGGGTATCGATTATGCAAATCTCCTTAGATGGGTATATGCGCATTAGTTGTTGAGTAAGGCTATGCGTTAAAACGCGCTAGCTTGAAATAGCCGCGCATTTGCTTTCCTCATGTAGTCCGACCATGTCTTGTGATGCAGATGGAGAGATGCGAGAAGGGCGGGGTCGAAACTATATGCATAGCCACACTATTCGTGAACAACTGGTAATAGTAAACAGGAGCTACCGACGGGGGAAGGCGGGGGGGGGGGCCTAGGCGGTAGCACCACCCAAAAATTCCGAGATTCGAACCCATAGGCACACTATATCGCATCGTGATGGTATAGGGCTGACGTGACACACCTCCTATTTTTTGTATTTTATTTTTTGGACAGCCAATTAAGCCTATCCTGATTAAATAGCCTCTAGGCCTACCGGTAAGGTAATGAGAGGGGGGGGGGGATGCCCACGATAGCTGGGACTTTGGAAATATGACCCCCATATACTACTGTATGGTAGGCCTATATAAACTCCACGATACACGCCACACTACAGGCCGGGGGCTACGCGGTATATATATATATAACTATAGTTAGGCTAAACGAGTAAGATTTGTAATAGCTCTACACTCAAGAGCAGGGACACACCGAGTCTCCGCTAGCCCCAATTTACACGACTATCATAATTGTGTCCTATACATGTTTAAAACTCACCGTGTGCGCGGTACTCGTCGATGTGCCGTCCAAATGTGTTTACACTATAGTCCGCTAAACCTAAAGTAGCCTACTTTAGTACTCTATATGGGTAACACTTTCGCAGTCTAGACCTATATAAGCGAGACACACTTTTGAAACAAAAATATCACTTAAAGAGGCAAAAGTTATAAAGCACAAAAAATTATAAGACTCAGATTACACTAAAATAGCTTTTCAATCGAAATAAGAATTGAATAATCTATAGGGCCTAAGACTCGAATCACACAAAAATTATAAGGAACACAATTGAAATTTGTCTATCACAATTCGAATAAAAACACGCGAATGGAATAGGTAACGACT
>WNLI01076431.1:0-10918 GCA_025802215.1 Wirenia argentea
CTCGTCTCTTTGGGGGGCTCCTCCCTGGACCCCCCCCCCCCCCCCCCCCCCCTAACGGCGCCCCTGCCTTCAAGTACATATTACCTTCATTAATTTGGTTAATTTTATACAAGTCTGTGCAGATTTTAAAGGCAGGTAATTACTGTACTTTCATTACCAATACATAACCAGTGAATAATACATACATTCGCCACTGATGCACGAATGTCTTGACCAGACGCAGGTTTTCACTCCTCATCAAAACATCGGGAAGGTTGAGCTGGTTGTCCATGTCTATATCGAGGGGGAGAAAGTTGGCAGCTAGCGGTTCTCTATTCTGTCAATCAATTAATCAGTCAGGAAATTAATCAATCAACCAATCAATCAATGAATGTATCGACCAAACAATCAATCACAATCAATTAATCAATCAACTAGATGCAGGTTTTCTGTCCTCATCAACACATCAGGGAGGTTGAGTTGGTTGTCCATGTCTATGTCAAGGGGGAGAAAGTTGGCAGCCAGGGGCTCTCTATTCTGTCAATCAATTAATCAATCAGTCAGGAAATTAATGAATCGACCAAACAATCAATCACAATCAATTAATCAATCAATTAGATGCAGGTTTTCCGTCCTCAACAACACATCGGGGAGGTTAAGTTGGTTTTCGATGTCTATGACAAGTGGGAGAAAGTTGGCAGCTCTCGATTCTGTCAATCAATTAATCAACCAGTCGTGAAATTAATCAATCAATCAATCAATGAATGAATCAATGAACCAAATCAATGAACCAAATCAATGAACCAAATCAATGAACCAAATCAATCAATGAACAAACCAATAAAAATGAATCAATCAATAATCCAATGAATAAATCATTACATATATTTGCCACTGATGCACGAAGGTCTTGATCAAGAGTAGGTTTTCACTCAGGACTCATAAACACATCTAATCTAATCTAATCGGGGAGATTGAGCTGGTTGTCCATGTCTATGTCAAGTGGAAGAAAGTGGGCAGCCAGGGGTGCTCTATTCTGTGAGTAGTCAATCAAATAATAAAGGTACAGTCTGTCCAAATTATGAAATTCTAACCCCGGACAACAACAATGCATAAAGTGTACACATTAAGATTATGTAGATTTACCACTGGAGCATGATGTTGACCAGCATGCATGCTGAGTTGGTCATCTACTGTATGTCTATGTCGAGTTGGCAGATAGTTGATTTCTAATCTAATAGGATCAATCAATCAACTAAAGTATCCAAGTATCTTACAGCAATCCAAGACTTCAAGTATCTTACAGCAAAATCAACAGAAAAACTAACTCATGCCTTTGTTACCTCCTGGCTCCTGCCTTGATAACTGTAATGCACTCCTTTATAATTTACCAGACTACGATCTAAATAAAATTCAGAAACTTCAAAATTCCGCAGCCCGAATTATTTCCAAAACTAACATCCGTGAACACCCCTGTCCTCATCCAACTCCACAGATTTCCCGTTAAATTCCTAATCATGTTTAAAATATGACTCACGACCCACAAATGCATTTATGGTTCCTCACCAACCTACCTCAAACAATTCCTTTCAATTTATCAACCCACCAGACTAACCGGTCAGTCATCCACAATTGCTCTTGTACTGTAGTACTAAAAACTAATCATAAATCGTTTGGAATCCGTTGTTTCTATAGTTAGCTCCGCCACAACCTAGTTCAACTCACTTCACACCGACGCAAGATCGTTTAATCAATCCATCAAGCTGAGTAGTGATAATATAGTTGGATACAGACAGTGTGTGCTCTGACTAATCAAAACTTTGTCATATTACATAATAGATTAGTAATGTAGGACTGTGTACATCCTAAAGTAAGTACTAACGGTAACTAACCCCATCAAATAGGTAGATACGACCAGTGTGTTGGCTGCACCCGAAAAGGAACTTATCATACACTGGGATGGAGTCCAGGTCAATGTGTCGTGTATTCTCTTGTCTGCTGCCAGCATCTGCTCACAAAAGTAAAGTAAAACCCAAAATTTCTACACCGACCATTAAATTACACATAACCGGCAGTGAGTTGCCCCGTTTTATAGACTTCTGCACGAAATTGCTGCATGAGTAGCACAATCTTACTCCCACAGGGCGGGGATAGCTCAGTTGGTAGAGCGCAGGATTTGTAATCCAAAGGTTGCGGGTTCGACCCCCGGCGGGTGCATTACCAATTGTGTTTTTCTCAGTCTTCCCTGGGTTAGAACACATTCCCTAGCCTCAGTTTACTAGGCCTGTAAAATTGATACTGATCGTACATATTCCTTGGGGTATGTATTGGCTGGGAAGTAAAACCACGCATATAATTATTATAATTATACATTGTAAATGGATCATAGTACGTTTGATGCTTTGAGTCATGTGAGAGTCACGTCTACCCTCGCATGGCCAAGATGTCAGACCGACATTTGCTAGATCGAGAGATCTGAAAATGTGACATATAAATATCAGACTAAGGACATTCATCAAACCAGAGATAGAAATGCTTGCTTTGATTTGTCATACAAAGTCGAGGTCAATTTCTTGTGTGTTTGCTAATAAATCAGGCGCAGTTCATTATTCATGTACCTATTACATCAAAGCGTAAGATAAAATACCTGCAGGTCGAGGCTCCAAGCACCCCTCACAATCTTCAGCATCATTGATGACCCCACATTCCACACACCGCCATGTCTCACTTTGCTCCATCAGTTATTTGGGTGTCACAATACTCGTATTTGCATAACAAATTTTTTTTACAAAATCACCAAACTTTACACACAACTTAGCCTAACCATAGCTTTCAACCTTCATGAAAAATACTACAAATCTCTTTAATTTCGAATTGAGCCATTTTTTATTTAATTATTGGCTGAAATTAGAAATCACGACAGGCAATTTTGGGGTAATTGTGATGGGTTTTCATGTTAAAAGAAAAAAAGGTGTTAAAAAAGTAAATCATCACATTTCTACATGGACTTTTGGATATCTCCCTATCTGACAAATGTCGGTTTATGTTCCTAATAACCCCCTGATCACTATGGACATAATTATGTGAGCTTTAGCGTGAAACATAATATCACAATTTCACGTCGTATACCAAGAAATTGCTTAGCAAGAGTAGACATCTAATTTCTTACAAATTTTTCCAAAATATATATTTATTTCTGCTCTAATTTAATGAGATTTTACCGTATAATATTCACAATTGTTATTTTTACAATAGACAAATACCTGCAGATCGAGGTTCCAGACATCCCTCACAATCTTCGGCATCATTGATGAGCCCACACTCCACACACCGCCATGTCTCGCCCTTTGCTCCATCCGTTATTTGGGAGAACAACAACGCTGCATTTTCTGTCTCTGCCATAGCATCACGATCAGTACATGTATTCGTATCTGTATCCGTATATGTATCGGTCAATGCATTTTCTGATTCTGTCACAGCCTCAGGCTCTGTACATGTATCTGTCATTTGATCCGTATATGTATCGGTCAATGCATTTTCTGTCTCAGTCATTGCGTCACGATCTGTACTGGAGTCTGGCAATCCATCTTCATATGTATCAGTTATGTCATTGGCACCGGTCATTAGCACTGCTCTCTGCGATTCAGCCTCACTTTTTGCACATGGTTTGTTCATTTGATAATCATATGTGATATCAATATCAGCATCTAGCTCATTGAAGACATCGTGATTGTTTTCAATGTCAGTACACACAATTTGATCATGTTTTGTTATAGCAGCAGTATCAATAGTTCTAGATACATTATCATTATCACTTTTGTCCATTGAGTTATCACATATTTCAATATTATTATCCATAGTTCTTGGTAGGTTATCACAGGTATTACTATTGTTCAGTGGATTATAATTATCAATTAATTCATCATTTGTTTCATTGGGATTATCACATAATTCATCATTAGTATCATTAGCACTAAAAATCTCACTTTGGCACATTATATCACTATCCACATTACTCTCCTTTATATCTGAATTGTTTATATTTTCACTTGACAGAAACATTTCTTGGTTCTCTTCATCTAATGAAGTATCCTCAGTTAGATATGAAGCCTCCATAGAATTGTTGTTATAGTTCACAACTGTACTCGATTCCAATTCATCAATTTTGCATGCAGATTCATTTGCAAGAATTTCATATGGCATAATATTTTGATTATCATCATCATAATGATTCAGATGCGTAGATTCACTTGAAACCATTTCATTTGTAATTAGTCTAACTAGATCATCATTTTCGTTTGATTTGGTTTCATTCGTAATTAGTCCAACTAGTGCCTCCTCTATTTCTATTGAATCAACAATATTAGTCACACAATCAGAAATTTCATGATCATCCATTTTAAACGAGACATAACTATCATCCAAACCAGATATATGTTCCTCAAGCAAAAAATTCTGATCACTGTTTGATATATTAGAAATATCACTGCAAAGAGAATTATTGAGGTAGTTACTTCCAACGATAATTTCATAATTTGTATGATTTTTGTCATCAACATTTTTATCCATTGATGCGGATACAAGTAATCTATCACATTCGGAAAGTTCTGTCTTACATTCAATCACTATTGATTCACTTTCGTTTAGCTTATCATGTCCTAAATTATCAACAACTACACCTTGTTCAACAACTACACTTTGTTCTCCGTCGTTTTCAGTTTTCAACATTTTGAACGGTGATTGTTGATCATCATCTTGTGTGTTTTCCTCTATAACTTTTCTCTTACATTTTCGCCTTGATGCGATACCTTTTTTACCCATATTTAGATCAGTCATGCGTGTACTACTCATACTTGACATAGTCTTTATTTGACCAGTCCCGACGGGCCTAAGTTTACTACTACTACTAGGCTCTGAACCACTCGATGTACCAGCATAGGACCTTTTGTCTGCATCACCCAATCTACTGGAACCAAACCTTTTCTCAGCACTACCCGGTGTCCCATCAGACCGATTTCTCACAAGTGTCCGTAAACGTTTACGTGGAGTATCACACATTTCACACGATGACATCTCACTATGATTAATAAAAGTGCACAATGAACATGACCAGTTTACTGAGTCACTTTTGCTAGGATCGACACGTTCGTAACTATCATCTAAAGCTCGAGTTTCGTCGATAAATTCTGTTGAATTACCATTGTTTGATCCTTCAACTGCTTTTGCATTGTTCAATCCTTCAACTGTTTTATCGGGGGAATCAGTAACAGAATACCTTTCTGTTTTGTACATTTCATTATCTCTACAATGTGTAAATCGTTCATTGGAGCTCCTACTAGTATCCTCACAAGTATAACTATCCATCAAGTTATTCACTTCATCCTTTCTAGATATTTCAATCTTATCTGAAGTCACATTACGATTCAATCTACCCCCACCATTGTCAACACTCAAATTCAAACGGATCTCGTCATCCCCCAAAACACACAAAGCCTCGTATTTAGCATTGATATTGTCAATGAGCATTTGAGATTCGTTCTCGCTAAGGCTATCAGTGTCATCATCATCATTATCAACAATCTCTAGGTTATCTCCATATAATTCATCCATTATTTTGCTTCGTTGACCTACTTTTTTCTTAGGTGACCTATTAGACTTTGTTTTAATTGTATGACCTACTTCTTCCTTTTGTGACATACTTTTACGACCCAATTTTTCATCTGGATTCTTCATATTGAACTTTGTTTCATCCGTCTGGACTAGATCCTTGTTTAGTGACCTATGCATCTTTGTCTGACCTATTTTTTCCTTCGCTGACCTATCAATGTTTGTCTTTTTTGTTTGATTAAGATTTTTAATGGATTTGATGGCCTTTTTCCTGTAACGTGTATCAAATACTTCTTCGTCTTCGCTTGAGATAACGATCTCGTCCACAGCTTTTGTCGTTTCTGCTGTAATCTTTGATGGTTTGTTCGCTTTAGTAGGTGTTTTTGGCTTTGACTTATTTGGACTAGTTGCTTTAGATTTACTTGGGCTTTTAGACTTCGTTGGACTTTTAGGTTTAGACATGGTTGGACTTTTAGTTTTAGGCTTTCGGTTCATTGCGAAGAAGTCCATGATTTTGGGTTGATCCGGATTCTGAAACAGGCAAATAATGCATCAAGGTGATAGCAACCAATGGCATCGTCTGCGCGTAAAATGTTGTCCGCATTGAAAATGGTGTCTAACAAGTAGAAAAGTAGAAAAAGTAGAAAACCCAGTATAAGAAACAGCAATCAGCATGCTTTCTGTTTCAATCTTTTTCGCCAAAATAAACACTGACATGTCGACAAGAATATATATTTAAGACAAAGTATCATCATGAATAATACAGTAGAACCACGAAGCCAAACAAGAAGTAATCTAATGGCTGTTTTTGAGGCAGATATCCCTTCTAGGTGGCCTTGGGAAAAGCAGCATGGACCCAGCACAGTGGACCCAGTATATCCAGCCATGAATGGGTACTAGTGTTACTAAGCCAAATTGGAGTTGGTGTTATAAAGAGCATGCTATTGAAATGGCTGTGGTACATGGGGATATGTAGGCTATGTGGATTTCCAATGTTCCAATAAATAGAGATTTAAAATTAGCATAGCAAATTTTACCACCACAAAATTTAAAATAAATCAAAATCAGACTAACCTCATGAGCTAGAAAGAAAGCATCTATATCCACTTTGGCATTGGAGGGAGTGAAGTCTGTTGCTTCAGGGTCAATGACGTCGGCGTTGGACAACACGTCAATTTGGTATCGTTCCCCTCTGTACGCGGCTAGGCTTTCACATTTACCATTCAGAGCTACCGTCACTACCGCTGACTGGAAAAACGAACATCAATTTGTTATATGTATCATGACAATTCAAACACTTTTAGTCAGTCATTTTGAGGGTGTATGTCGTGTCATCATTAATATTAATATTAGCGTTGGACAGAACGTCTATCTGGTAACGTTCACCCCTGTATGCGGCTAGGCTCTCATATTTACCATTCATGGCTACAGTTACAACTGCCGACTGAAAGATCAATGTTACAACCGTTACATAAACAATTTAACATCGCATCGTATACGATCAAAAAATCATTAGTAAACCTAGCTATGTTTCAGCATACATGCATTCTCTCACTATTCAGGTCTACTCACACAAAAAACAAATAAATAAATATGTGCATTCACATACTGCAAATTCACGTTGCCCACATTGTTATGCTCTGATGTATTAAATGCGGATGGAGAACTGTAACCTATACCAACTTTAATCCCCATTTCACTGCCGTATTAATTAATTTAATTGACGGCAATGAAACAGGTAACAGCAGAAAGATGCCTGCATAGTAACTTCAATATGTTGATGACAGATATACATTTGAAAGAAAATATATTAAATTCGGTAACAAATCTATGCTAGGTGTACACAAAACGTATCTTTATTCCCACATACGGGTACTGATAGTATTTATCACTGCGTTATTTCCGTGCACCATAACATACCTTTCTGTTGATGGTAGCCCACACCCACTCATCCATGGTATCCTTGGCAACGAGATAGTGACATGAAACGGCAGACGTCTGGCCGATACGGTGGGCACGGTCTTCACATTGAATCATCATGCCGGGTGTCCAGTGCATTTCCGCAAATACTATGAGGGGAGCAGCTGTCAAAGTCAAACCCTGGACATAATCATCATAGGTGCAGTATGTTCATATTAATGCAACAAACAATGTATGTTTGGTTGATATAATGAGAACCGTTTTCAAATTGAACCATTCCTGGTGTCTAATGCATTTCGGCGAATACTATGAGAGGGGCAACTGTCAAACCCTGGACATAATCATAATATGAGTAGGTGTCACACACGATACATTCATATAAGCGCAATAAACAATGTTTGGGTGATATGATGAGAGCAGTTTTCGCAATGTACCATCAAGTCTGGACAATCTGGCATCCAAGGAGTCTTTACCAAGATGAGGAGAGAAGCATCAGATATGTTAGTCACAGTAGTTTCTTACATGAGGTAGTGACAAGAAACGGCAGACGTCTGACCGATTCGATGGGCTCGATCCCCACACTGTATCATCATGACGGGTGTCCAGTGCATTTCCGCAAATACTATCAGTGGTGCAGCTGTCAGTGTCAAACCCTGGACATAATCACAATAAGTATCAAACAAAGTATACTCAGACATGTACTGGCACAATAAACTGGTGATATAAATGTATTTTTTGTATGCCTACTACCATCCGTCTCCTGATGGAATCACAGATTTTGATTGCTTGCATGGTCCGATCTAATTCAAATGCTCTAATTTAAAACCATCAGTGACCGTTAATTTAACTGGTGGTGTTGAACTTGGACCCATTTTGGTATGTGAGGGTACATGCAAATCTATCTGGTGGATGTTAGTCACGCATATTTACCTATAGCTCAGAAATTTATGAATAGAAAAAAAACTGGCTGGCTATATCCATTGGCCCAAATTTGATACTTCTTCAACCCCCTGAATCCCTGATCCAAAATTTGGATCTCCCTGATCTCATATTTGTTCTAAGGAAATAAAATAATTTTAAAATAATTGTAAGCTACTGTATTCAAAATGTGCAAAGACTTACCACTCCAGCTGCAAGTATACTGAGGATTGCCACACGACAGTCTGGATCCGATTGGAACTGGTTCACGTAGTACTGAAAAGATAAACATTTGCATGCGAATCAGCTTGGATTTAATATTTAAAGTTATAAATTGATATAGGTTACAAAAAACATTTGTAGACGTTTCCGCTGTCTCTCGCAGCCTTGGTTACTACAAGACCGACCACCCCGTCTTGAATACTGTTGTCACGTGAGAGACAGCGGGAAATCTGGGCAATCGTTATTCCCACGCATGTCATAACTGAAAGCGCAGACCCCCTTGTTTGTTAAAGGGGCATATCGCAAATGTATTATTATCACCATGAAGCATAAGTAGTTAAGTCAATTAATACAACTAACACCATGTCACTCCATAATAAACATTATAGACTTTCAGATTGTGCTGTTCTAGAACTGAATAGATGGCTTCATTGATACCTCATTCATGCCACCTCTCCTCTCAAATCAAGTATGTTGACATCATCCATGGTGTTGTGTGGCATGTTTGCTGTGTACACAGCAGAGTCTTACTAACACAACTGGATGATAATAATTTCAATGTAATGAGCTTGGATTTAAATTTACTGTGATGATTATACGATATAGTCTCACTATCTCTCATGGACTTTCACTTCCAGATATGTTTATCTTTATAGGAAAAGTAATGTACATAGTGTGCATCAACCATACAGACTGGCATTTTTTACGGCTACTTCTTCCGAGTGTTACCATGCAATTGTGCTTTCATGTTATAGTATATGGTGTTATACGTAGCAAGTCGATCTCGCATGTAAAAAGTGACATGAGCCAAAACTGTCGGTAAGTTGGTGGGTGAAAATGTCACTACATAAGGTGTAATTTGTCATCAAATGAAACAACAACGAAAGAGGTATATTCTACTAATTGAGCAATATTCAATAGCCTAAAATATTAAAGATTACACACATAGCTCAGCGGGGATAGCTCAGTCGGCTAAGGCGTTGGACTATCATTCATTTGGTATCCAGGGTCGTGGGTTCGAATCTCGAACTGTGCGATCAGCGTTTTATCTGAAAATTGTTCTGAGTGATTTCTCGGTTTTCTGTGGGTGAGAGCGCATTTCCCTAGCGCCAGGTTACCAAGCCTGTAAAATTGGTAGTGACATACATAAACACCGTTTACACAAGTTGTGTATAGGTCGGGAAGTAAAGCCGTGCATATAATTATTATAATTTTACATTGAAAACTGAAAAGGGATCATAGTTCGTTCGATGCCCTGCTCGCGTCTACCCTCGCACGGTCATGATGTAAGACGGACATTTGGAGGATCGTGAGGTCCTAAAATGCGGCATATAAATGTCACATTTTACTTTTTGTTACCAATCAAAGGAAGCCTACAATATAAACATACGAGCCTGTCAGAAGCATTCACGGATCCATCAATCCTCATGGCCTTGACCTTTGCCTCGGTCACACACTGCTCAATGGCGTCCATCATGACTCGGTGATGGGCAAACACCAGGAATTTGAGCTGGTGGTTGTCTAGGAGCAATCTGATGTACTCGCAGACTGGCCCAATCTGGGGACGAATCAATCAACATAATATTCAACCAGCCAATCAAACAATGAAATAATCAATCAAATAATCAATCAGTCAGTGCACAAATACCAACAATTTGAGCTGGTGGTGGTCCAGGAGGACTCGGATGTACTCGCATACTGGCCCAATCTGTGAATCAATCAATCAACTAATCAATCAATCAGTCAGTCGTGGTTGTCTGGGGGCACTCTGATATACTCACATACTGGCCCAATCTGTGAGCGAATCAATCAATATAATAATCAACCCGTCAACAATCAATCATTCAACCAAGCACTATCCTGGTGCAATCATGACTCAGTGATGGGGAAACAGCACAGGTTAGTTTTGGTGGTTGTCTATGTAGGAGAACTTGCATACTGAACCAATCTACAGAGGCATGGCTACATTGAATCCATTATGAATCATTATGTCACATGTCCTCACATTTAATAACAGGTATAGAGAGACTAGAGGTACAGTGATTTGGAAAGGTTCATAATACATTAGGCAAAAATTCCTACCAGATTATTCAACAATCAACATCATACACTAGTAGTTGTACCATAATTTACCGTTAGACATGGCCTGATGTCCATACGGAAATTTATCGCTGTTTAACGAAGGCGCTTCGCCAGAGTTAAACACGATAAATTTCCGTATGGACATCAGGCCGTGTACAACGGTAAGCTATGGTACGACGATTTTCTACCA
>WNLI01076542.1:0-10916 GCA_025802215.1 Wirenia argentea
TGGATCCGCGATTGGATTCGGGGAGTTATCTTTAGCTCAATCCCAGGGGATCTATCCAGTGGCACCTGAGTAAAAAACTCGGAGGTAGACAACATACGACTGGTGTAAACCGGTGTCAATGTCCATTGGTTACCCTTGAGTAAGCCACACCCCATTGATCCAGGCCACATTATTAGGTTGTGCCTCGATCAAGCTGAACAGCCGACACCTGTCAATCAGTGTCACACTATCAGAAACATTTGATTGTCAATGAAGATAAGATAAAGAACCTGTATGTTACCTACCCGGCGTGAATTAGATATTCGAGGCAAACGCCACGGAAAAAAAATACAAATAGATAGAATACAGATTCTCCACGCGGTGTCATTTGTGGCCTACCCCATTCAATGGGATTAGGTTATGCCATGATTAGTACAGGGGTGGATACAGGATAGCATCGTCTCGCAGCTGATCGTCTCGCAGCTGATCGTCTCGCAGCCGAACGTCTCTCCAGAGGCTGTTTTGGCCGAGGGAGATACCTTTGGCTGAGGGACGATGATATTCCATATTCCTCACTATACTGAACAATAACGAATTTATCCTTATCTTTCAACTGAGCAGTGAAAAATAATTTAAAATTAATTTGTTTTACAAATGCGAGCGATAATATAATCATAAAACAATAAGTAAAGTAAATGTAAAGTAAAGTGTGACATTTATATGCCGGATTTTAGGACCTCACCATCCGCCAAATGCCGATCGTACTTCATGACTGTGCGAGGGTAGACGTGAGCAAGGCATCAAACGAACTATGATCCCTTTTACAATGTATAATTATGATAATTGTATATACATCTTTAGTCTTTACTACCCGACCGATACACAACCCGTGTTTACGTACGATCAGTACCAATTTTACAGGCTTGGTTAACTGAGGCTAGGGATATGTGCTCTCACCCCATACAGTAGAACACTGAGAAATCACTTGGAACAATTTTCAAATAAAACGCCGATCGCACAGTCCGAGATTCGAACCCACAACTCTGAATACCAAATGAGTGATACTCCAACGCTTTGGCTGACTGAGCTATCCCCGCCCTAGTATAGTATAGTCACGTACAACGTAAGCCATAAAAGTACTGTAAACCATAAAATACACAACAAAGGGAGGTAATTCTATTATAGGTTAAACTGTCCAGACAACATAAAGATGATAAAACATTATAATGTTAATACAAATACAATTTTAAATTACATTATATTAAATCAACAGCAACAAAACTCCGCAAATCAAATCATATTATAATGACCAATAATGTCTGACTCGCCATTGCACAGACACTCTATACATCCCAAAATCGGTATACGTCAGGCGAAAATGTGCTGCAATAAGTTGCGATCTATCTGGTAAACCTTCCCAGTTTTGCAGGGAAGTAGTTTTTACAACTCGCACAATTGTCGTGCGGGTCATCGCTCCACCAACTGAGTCATTGTGACTGCTTCCTTACGTGCATCATATGTGTTGACCCAGCTGTAAGAGTGTGTACCGATTGTGCATATTTTTCTCCTTTGATGGAGTAAACATTGGTGCGCAAGGCTGTGTGACATGAAGACACGCACTAGCAATGCCTTCTCCATAGCGCAGTCATGTAAACCGACATTTTATAGGGAGAAATGTGATGCTTTACTTTACTTCTCTACAAACAACTATAATTATTCATTATACAAACCTATCCAACTTGACCGGAACCCATATGCCCAGTCCTTCGAGCATATGGGCCGCGGTCGCTCGTTAAACTCTTCTAGCACTTGGGAGAGGTCGTTCCCTGTGCTCAGAGGTAGTTTCGGTACAACCTTAGTTATATAATTCTGGGTGAAGAAACATGATATAACATTCATACATACCTGTCCAACTTGACAGGAACACATGTACTCAGTGCTTCGAGTATGTGGGCTGCCGTCTGCTCAACATTGAACTATATGTACACCAAAACCCAGCCCAGAAGGAGTTTCAGTAAAAATCATGGTTTCGGTACAAGCCTAATTATAATGTAATATATCCCAGGTGAACATAATATAACATTCATACATAGTACATACCTGTCCAACTTTTGACAGGAACACACATGCCTAGTCCCTCGAGTATGTGGGCAGCTGTCTGCTCTTGACGTTAAACTCTTCGCCAAAACCCAGCACTTGGGACAGGTCGTTCCCAGTGCCCAAAGGTAGTTTCGGTAACAATCATGGTTTCGGTACAACCTTTGTTATAAAGTAATATATTCCAGGTGAATAAACATAATATAACACTAAAGGTATACTATAGGCAAATAGTATCTTTTGAGGGATGATAGGGATGGTATTGAAGGTCAAATAAAGCCGACATTCTAAGACAGTATCTTAACCCTACCCCTAGTATACAGTTAGACAACCCCTGGCTAAGGACAGCATCCCGATAAGAAGAGCGGGAGATGCTCTCCTTAACTAGAGGTAGTCCAACTACATACTAGGGGTAGGGTTAAGATACTGTCTTAGCATGTAGGCTTAATTTGACCTACAATACCATCCCTATCATCCTTCAAAAGATACTATTTGCCTGGAGTATACTTTATAACATTTCTCTTTTATGAGTTGCTGGTGATACATAATATACGAAATAATCCCATACAGTTGCTTTTCAAGCATGATAGTCACAGGTCACGATTCACATCCAATATGAGTACTTATTGCACTGTTCACGACAAATGTATTGCTATTTTAAAATCATAAGCCTTACGTTAGAAAAACGTCGGCCTATAATAATTGTCAATTGATCTATAAACCAATTGACCTCTCGCTCCTCTGAAACACAAATTTAAGAAATCACCCCGTAAGTAGAGTGTGCTGTTGCATTGTTTTAGCCTACTGGCGGCCATTTTGGACACCATCTTGGATTTCCTAACTCGCATATTATAGGTGCAACCGCCAACCAGCTTGGATACGTGGGTGGGTGTCAAATCAAGATTTTACTCCTCTGACGTGACCTAGATCCCCAAGACTATATCATGTGTTTAATTTAATTTTAAATAATAGTGTCGATGTATAATAGGACCTAATATCAAAATTATTAATTATGACAATATTACTATGAATCGGCTACCTCGTGTTTTTTTTTATATACAGTATACATTAAAATTGTTATTATTTATAACTCTAGTCCAAGTCAAATCTGCCATTTTATATAATGTTATTTTGTTCATAATAATGTGTTTTGTTTTGTAGCTGTATCCATATTTATTTATAATATTTAACTAGCTATGCATATCAACTGTATTATTTTATTTCGTTCACTGTGGAAGTCATTAGTTAAATAATGAAGTCATCATCAATTTTATTTTATTTTATTACCAGCCAAAGTTGTCACATTATATACTAGGAGAGGCTACCGTTGTTCGCTTGAACAGTTTTTTTTGTGTGTTTGAGGCCTACAGTATATTAGTTTTTTTATAAAGTTTTATTTGTTTTTAGTCTCTTTTGTACAAATTATACATACTATTATATATGACTATGTAAAATTGTAAATACGAGTATAGGTTGTATAATATAAGTATACATACACATCAGTCATATGTTCGTGCCCATATCACACATGTACAGTAATGTATATATGTATATTTAATTTATATGCATTCCACAATCATTACTGTATACAATTCGCTCATATATTTATTTTATATTGTTCAAATGATAATTTATTTGTTTGTTCATGTGTTTACAATAAAACCATTCCAGATCACTATAAAATAATACTTAGATTTACTTTTGCATAATTAAAAAATGTAAGCATTATGACTGTATCCAATGAACGAGTGCTGACACCACTTTTATTAAAACATCAACATAAGTACACTATAAGCAACCATTCACCTGGAAGTCCATACCTCGTTCATGTTCCAGATTTCGACCCAAATTTTGCTCCAAATTTCGCCACTGTGCTCCCAAAATCCAGTCGTGTCATTGATTCATACATCTACAACGTTACTGTTGACACCACAGCGACGTTAGCCTATATATATACCTAACGTCGATTACAACGATGTAGTAATAATTAAAATTAATATTAAAATAGAAAACTTGCAAAGTTCTCCACCCTAATACAAATTGTACCATCATGTCTAACGATAGTCATGATATGAACAAAGCATACGAGTATCTCGTTTGGACAAAATATTGACGTTTTAACAAAAATGGTGTCACGCGAGTTTGTGGATAAAATTATTCATCAACAAAATTGCGTCTACTCATACACCAGCGCACCACTACCACACTCATATACCACTACTCACCACCACATCTCGTCTTCTACCACACTATTGTATGATACGTCACACACCACACTCCTATACCACTACACACATCTACCACACCCATACAGCGTAACAGCGGTATGACTGCACTCCCCCATTCCTACCACACACTATACTGTACATCTACCACATCCACATTTATATCATGCCCACACACCACAATATGTCACCTCATATCCACACATCTGTCAACCACTCGCATCTCTATCGCATTCATATACCACCATACATCCACCCACCATTACCACACCATATTATATAGTGCCACACCTCTCCTACGCTCCTCGTATACCACCACTATCTCACTTTCAAAATATTGCACACCCATCCAAATGTATATAGCCTAATGACAATTAAATAAATTAAATAATGACATTACAAATTGTAGTTCTCACATATTCTGGGCCTCCTTATTCCAAATCAAGGGACAACGCCGTATTGCCGAATGAGCGATATTTTCATTTCCGTAAAAAATGGTAGCCAATCAATGATACCTGCATGGAAGCTCTAACAGTTGTCTCGATGTAGTCTGATATTCAATGACGTCCCATTAATGGTTCACATGGTCCATTTTGTCAGCCATCCTTACCGACGTAAATTATGTTACGTCATCGCGACGTTATCAGAATAACGTGGTTGCGACGTAAAATAAACGACATGTAGTTTGTTTGGAACATTTGGCAACATTATACATCTATTGCATTGGAAGCTTTTTATGAACGTTCTCGCAACGTAAATTATGTTACGTCATCGCAGCGTTATCAGGACAACGTGGTTGCGACGTAAACAAAACGACGTGTAGTTTGTTTGGAACTCCTAAACATTTTGCAACATTATACAGCTACAGTATAGCATAGGAAGCTTGTTCTGAACCTTCTCGCGACGTAAATTATGTTACGTCATCGCGACGTTATCTGAACAACGTGATTGTGACGTAAAATAAACGACATGTAGTTTGTTTGGAACTCCAAAATTTTTGCCACATTATACTATACAGTATGTACGTCTATGATACTATATAATTGGAAACTTGTTCTAATAGTTTTAAACACCCATATGAGAGCTCATGGCGTAGTGGTTAGAGCGTGCGCCTTTCACTCGAGAGGCCGGGGTTCGAGGCCGTTAATTGCAGGAATTTTTCCCTGACACACATATACATGACAACGTGGACAGACGTGAAAGTGCGGTATACCAAATGCACATATTTTTTATTTTTTATATTATATACGACATACATTTGTGTGGTATGATGTCGCCATCCATAACCCGTCCATATGGCCCCATACACACCTGCAGGAATCATACGGTGGTCTAATTGCATTACCCCACCAATTATACCAATCGCCCGTTCAAGCGTCGGTTACCCAACAGCCAACATGTCAACACGGAATGAACGCTCGAGTATAATGTGTGCTATGTGCAATATTGCGACTGCCATCAATTTTCATTGGTCTCATCTCGCGCTAGCACTCGGCTCTAATTCAATAGCCTGAGGGTCTCTATCGCGGGTGTTCTCGGGGGACAGGCGGCACGTCACGCCATCGGCCCGCCTCGCTGTAGCGCCATCGCTGTACGGCTGTAGCTATCCCCCATACATACACGTTACATACACACCACGCCACACACTGCGCCACACCGGCTCTCTGCGTTCATTAAATATTCAACGTATCCACTTTACGGGTACATTAAGAATTGATAGAACAAATTCCAGTCTTCACAATCACACGTCCGTGATTTGTCGCCGAACGCGCATGCGCTGTGTGGCAGGATGATGTAAACATGGCTGACTGTCTGTCCAACCAGGGCTCTCAGATTTCACTGTATGATGATTATCTACTATGTCGTAGCCATATTCATGGATTTTTCGTTGGGAGGATCAATTTGAGGTTAATAGTTTACATAAATTATGTACAACATTACGCTGTAGTCTACAGTATTGGCATGTGTTGTAAGGTATTAATGGGGTAGCTAAATTATTCAAAGAACAACACCAACAATGATTAAACGAATACGAGCAACAATTCACAAAATTACCATGTTAGCATGCAGTATAACTGGAAGCTGGAATTCATATATGCTTCGCCATATATGTGACATTACACACACCACAACATTATGACGACCCCGCCGATCTATGTAGACCCTATCAACGTGACATGGCACCGTCATCATCCTTATTTGGTATCACACATATCTGAACTCTGGCAGAGTCTCGCTATATATATCGTGTTGGACTATAGAGATAGGCTACCAAGGTTCGATTCCAGGTCACGTCGGCGAACGAAAAAACGTATTTTCCAGAGTGTATACGTATAGGTCTATATTTTGTTGTGGCCCATCTACGACTCGAACCACGCACCAGTCGAGTGAACCCTATAGCCTACTCATGGCTACATCAACCGTATATCAACCTCTCCGAGTTTGACTCTTCGAGTTCGAAGATACGAAGGACGTGTCGCGTCCCGCCTCCCCCCCCCCCCTCGTCTCAAAGTCACTGGGCCTTATGAAGCGATCGCGCATACACCATACACCACTCCCCCATACATGTGGATACATAATACCAGTTCTATCATGAGTCATATCCCTCTCTCCGACGATAAATAACAATTGCTGCATGTACCACTGTACCCAACTCCCTCCACAACTGGACCAGACGACACAACCACCGACCACTCGAAACACCATGACCCACCACTCTATAATGACTTGAACTTGTAAACAGCTATATTAGGGACGAGTCGTATCGCCTTCGTGTCTGCCGCATCACTGTCTCCAACTCTCTCCAACACCATGCACCATACTAGCGTTCCTATAGGGACATTAGGCCTACATTAAGGAACTCTAGACCATGCGATAAGATATACGATGGCTAAATACCAGCCAAATTATGCATCCTCTTGAATCCGCCGATAGGAAACACGTGCCACAACCATGTTCCCAACTCCGCGTCGGACCAAATGGGAAAAAACAACCCACCGGCTACGACTCGAACCACCCACACTCATAGAAACAGATTACCAGCCGTATCACCCTCGTCGACGATAGGAAACACGTGCTGGCCCTGGCCTGTCCCCAACTCTCTCCTCACCACCGGACCATACGACACAATCGTCGACCACTCGAACCACCCACCACTCTAATGACCCAAACACAACAGGCTAATGGCGACCGCACACGACCTAATGATCACACAGCCTCGTCCTCGTTCAATCATTCCCCGCCTCGGGTCGACGTGCGCGCGCAGGTGTCTCCACCTCGCTCGATATCATTTCCGGTTCGGAAACTGCATTTCCCCAGCGATTTCCGCGCTCAGACGGCCAGTCGTGTAGATTAACGCGTCCTCACATTGTCTCAGCAACACAATTTACACAAATGGCCCTCTATCAAGTTATGTACACCGCTGTAAAACACAAATGGCCCTCTATCAAGTTATGTACACCGCTGTAAAACACAAATGGGTCTAGATCATGTAGGGTGCTTCATAATGATGTCAAAAACACAAATGGATTCTCAACATAATTAGTCCAACAATATTCTCGTAGCCATCGTGTGCCTCGCGAAATAGTTTCATAATTTTACAATGGCCATCATAGTTCTATAATAGTATTGGATTTCATAGTTTAACTCGAGATCTCGATATTACAGCATTGTGACTAAAATATTGCGAACGTAGGTCTACCCGAACAACGACGAATGTAGGCTATAGAGCTACGTATAGTAAAACCATCCACGCTAAATTCGCAGAACGTCTCAATAACGACGAAGTAAAACAATTAGGTAAAACTTTTAGTAGTTTGGTTTTCGAGACATGCAATTAATTCTATTGTGCACAATTACAAATATTGCTGCACTGTAATGTAACGTGGTGTGCGATTTACGTCGAGAAAAAAAGCAAAACGCCCAACCTACAATTTCGCCGATAGGCACAAAATCTATTTTGTAAAAAATTATAGATTTTACTTCAGATCTGCATTTTAGAGAACAAATATTTGACCGACGTGCAATGTACATGCATGTTATAGCTAACTCCAATGGTGCATGTAGCATATAGCGGACTATGCAGTTCGATTCAGTTTCATCAGCGAACATAAAAATTAATTAAGCATTAAACATAAAACCACAATCGGCAATCTACAAAGGGACCGTTGACAAAACGACCACTTAGGTCAGAACAACGAAACAATATGGTTAGAAATCGATCTCGAAACGAACATAAATTCGGACAAACGCGGACGCGCTGTGGTGGACGGCAGGTGCTCCAGGAGCATGGTCAGCCACCGCTTTCTGACCAAAGGTGGGCGTGGCGGACATGGCTGCGGAATACAGTTACGGTTAATGTGCGATTGTGGCTCATTAGCTCGAGTGAGTCACAAAGCCGCGACACAAAATGGCGGCGTTGCGTTGTCGGCGGTAAGCGACATAATGGCCGCTTTCCTATGATTAACCTCAAACCAATAGCCCGAAATCACGTACAATTACTTTTATAGGTTTATAACGGTGAAATTAATTTAGTTAAATAGGCGAAAGCGAGTTAATGTGTGGTTTCTGAAGGATGGGGTTTGAGATTCAAGTGTAGATTACGGCTGGTGTGATAATAGCTGGTTGGTTGAGATTGTCGGTTAGTTCAGAGAGTTGATTTGGGTCCTTCAATGACCGTCAAGCGTCGTCCATCGGAGTTGATGGCGGTTAGACCAAGCCTCAGACCCATGCAGGAAAACGGAAGATCCCACCAACTCTTACTTGCCTATATACTCTAGCAACAGATCGAGATGTGAAATAGATTGCATTGTTACGAGTTACGGTCATTAGTTCACATGTATGCTAATTGTTTTCATCATAAGCTGCATTGTCATAATATATTTTTAGTTAACCGGAATTGTTCATAAATATAGTCGGCAATTTTTCATAGCACAAGTTAATACAGCTGCATAATAAGTATATATATCTGGATATGAAACTGCGGTTACTGGACCATGATTTGTGCACTGGAGTGACAGGCAACGATCAGGACGAGCATAAATTGTCAACTCATCCCCATCACCAATCAATTTTACATCCAAACCCAGTCATTGAATTACAATATTAATATAATATAACTCAGCCACAGTTGACCCGAATAGACATAAAGCCATAGCATATGTATATGGATATCCCGACTATCTGGTTGGACATTCGATTGGCAGTTACTCACCCCAATAGACACATTGATCTGGTGTAACCGGCGTACCTGTCTGTTTTACATGTAATCGAACAGATCTATATTTCCTGTTTGGTCTGTCAACATTAGAGTCTTTCCGTTATTGTACAATCGAACACAATAGCGAACAATAACCGCCGCAAAACGAGCGGCAATTGAGGGCACCATAAACCGCTAATTATTGAGTGGACCCCGGTTAAATATTGACTTTTTCGGGGTTTTATTCGCGTTAAATACGTCAAAGCGACGTCGTGTTGACGTTTACAAAACGTGTGCGCTTGAATTGGAGCCATGGCTATCCAATGCAATGGCGGGAGTTATAATCAGGCATATATAGGCCTACGCGCTGCATGCGTAGGCGTATGTGTTTATATGCGCGACGTATGTCCATGCATGTAGGCCCTACCTAGCTGGATGTTTCACCATTAAAATTGGACATGCGCGTTGAAACTGTTGGTGTTTTATGACGAACATAAAACTCTGGATAGATCATGATGATATCAAAATCACGATAGGCTTCGATTTCATTGAACGAACCCATTGTTTTATCGTTTCAAATCCCCTACCAATCACTGTGATCTCTGACCCGACCATGTGCACATTGTGCAGTGTGCACGACACGGTGCACTATCGGCAGATTATGGAAGCCAAACATGCCCCGGGCAATATGGATAACGGACGCTTGCATTTAATCCACTTCCGTTGTCATACGCCCATGCAGTTTATCGCATGATTTTGCGTTATGCTTCATATTTTTCGCTTCTGTTCAATAATGTGATTCGGCCATATCAGTTCAAACAAACATGCAGTCCAATGGTCAGTAATAAAATAAAGTCTCATTAATATATATACACTGTGGGCTCACAATGTAGTGGTTAGAACGTCCGTCTTTTGAACAATCGAGAGATGTGAGTTCGAGGCCGTTACTTGATACCTCGGTTTGAAAAATTAATATCTGACCTGTCAATTCTGTGGTGCTAGATTCAAACCACAACCTAGTTTCTGATTATAATCTAACGCGCTCCCAACATAGTGCGAATGGTAGTAGCCTAGTCGACGACTGTACCTCGATCAGACTAGAGTTATCGAGGTCTTCCATATAATACAGTAGGCCCTATAGCCTATACATGTCGGTGTGTATATCGTCCACTCCAGCTAAGCGTGTACATTGGGTGTCGCCAGGCTCTCCACCTATGTGGTGTGCGTATATGTACTAGACATGTCTCCAGTCCTGTAGATCTATTCAAGAGCTTTCTAGGGATACCACATAATGTATGATTATATTCTAAATTACGACGTGACAGACTGTACAATACTCGGAATTGGTCCAAAAACGATACCTCCGATATGTCGCCAGCGAAATTTGCGTTTTATTTAGTAAAATTACAAAATACCTG
>WNLI01076653.1:0-17461 GCA_025802215.1 Wirenia argentea
AATACTGAAATTAAATAATTAATTAGACACTTATGGGCTATATGGCGGCGTACACCGGTGTACGGCGCGCTGACTCATATCCCCAGGAATAGGTTTATGGCTTGTTGCTTTTCTGCATCTGTGGATCAATGATAAATATCCATAAATGACGAACTACGGTAAAGATTCTTTTATGTCATCACTCTCGTGATTCAACGATGGCCATTTTTTGAAAAAATAATTTTTTATTTCCACAGGAATGCATGAAAATTTCGATATATGTAAATATCTGTTAATTAGGCCCTACATAATAGTGGTCATCATGTGTGTAAATATGTTATAATCACCTTAACTGAAAACTACGTTAATTAATTTCAAATAAATAAATAAATAAAATAAGTATAAATTTATGTTTTGTGGGTTACGAATAGATAACCAAGCCGCAGATAGTAGACACCGTAAAATACACATAACTCTCTCTATTGGCGACTTAGGTAGAGGACATCCAAGGCGATCGATCATGAACAACTTACTTCACCATCAGTGTATGTATAAAGTAAAAAACTGTAGTAAATCACTCACCCGAGAACGCATTGCTATAGTATCTTGAAAGTGTCTGCATGATATCGCGAGAGTGTGACGTCCAGGGTGCGATTTTTCTGTAAGTTTTCACACGATGCACGAGTTGCGAGCCACCATATTGGAGGGCGAGGGTGTGGCCATGGTCCTCGTATAGGTCCTCCAACATTCTGCGACAAATTTGAAAATTTAATAACTGTACTAAATTATTCAATATTAAAATATTACGAGGTAGGTAGGTAATATAACAATAATAATAGTTCAGTCGGGTGTGCGTTGGATTTGTAATCCTAAGGTTGTGGGTTAGAACCCCGATCGGTGCAGATATTTGGGAGATTGTTGCACACACAAATTCATCGTCATTGGCATGAGAGGTTAAACCGAGGTGCATGTGACTGGTAATACCTTAAATGTATATTTAACTAGCACTAAAACTCCAAGCTTTACTTTTTTAACATAACCAACTGTAGTGTCATAATTCCACTTAGTGACATTTGGATTCCTATGTGCTGGCCTATCGTACAGGAGGTTGCGAGTTCAAATCTTCAATAACTGGAATTTTCCATGGGTTCTAAAACCAGTATTTGATACATATGCACATTGGACAGACGTGAATTCGCAGTTTAAGGGCGGAGTCACGCAACTGCAGGGTAGTGTCAATAGTATGTTGAACTCTAGCGCGATAGATTGATTCCCGGCCAGGACGAAAAAATCATACTTTCACTAGTGGTGTCTTTAGGCAAGGCATCTCATGCGACTGTTTCTCTTGACCCAACTCTAGGAGTTGGTACCAATTATTCATAGTCTCCATACTAGAATCTGAAGAGTTCTAATATCCCTGATGCATACCCAATTATCAATTCAAAAACATGTATTACTGTATATAATTACGATTTTACCTTTTAAGGAAGATACATACCTGACACAATCGGTCTCAAACTGTAGAGCGGGTTTGCCGAGCACTCCCAGTATGTACAGTTGGTATCCCAGAATGCACTTGCCGATAGCGAACTGAGCTGTGTTGGTCCTGTCTAGGCAGTCGACACAGTTCGTCCGTACGATGCCTGTCTGCCGCATCCCGTGCTGGGTTTTCATGCCTTTTATGTCCATTAATCTGAGAAAGTGCATTAATTTTACGCACAAAATGATACCTATTTCTATTATGAGCACTTTATACAGTACATCAGTTCACAGTTTGTGCGCACTATGCCGGTCTGCCGCATCCCGTGGGCGGTCTTCATGCCTTTTATGTCTATTAATCTGAGAAAGACCTTTAATTTTATGCCTACACATTACACTACTACACCTTGAACGTCTCTTTTCCTTAATAATAGGGATCAAGATGCGGTGGCCTTCCCTAATGCAGTGTTGAAGCAAGGTTCAAGAAAACACTAAAATTCTGGCAAAATTTCTGAACATAGCAACAGATTTCAGGAACAACGAGTTCACTGTTGTTATGAAATAGCTTGCTTCGTATTTTGTGTGGCTACCTACCTACTGTATTTATAAGTTTTGTTTTCCAATGTGGCAATTAACACCACATAACGACAATATTATACAGTATGTATACAAGGTTCCACGATGTCAGTATATGTATAGGACTACAGTTTTTTACGTGTATGTACTATGTCTTTTTTACAATCATGTTTTTACTGTTTTACCTAAAACTTGTACGTCGTACAGGGAAGGTTTCAATAAATTTCAAATAAAATCGTGACTGACAATCGATCGGTTGATTGATTCATGTGTACGTACGGTAGTTTGCTTGGCATTGATTTTACATTGCGGAAAAAAGTCCTTTATTAATTGCACGTATATACTGTACTTTATATTATCAAATAATAATTATTGTTATCTCCCATAAATTTTGATTTGGCCCCTGTGAAACTATAGAAAATATGCATACAGGAGCATTGTATTTGACGTTGTTTGTTTTACGAATTTGTATCCAATTTTAGTCATATCATTACGCGCCATGCCCCACGTACCGTATTTATTATAATATACTCTAAGCTTATAGCTCGGGGTTTGTTTTGTTAAATTCAATTCAATTTCAGTGTGACATTAGATAACCTGGTTTAATCACATATGTGTACAGTAAACACGGCATTGTTGTTGAATCGTCGGTGACTCGAGTTACCATTACATTGTTGTAGCTACTGTATACTTATACAATGGTTTATGTGGTGTCACGTGACGCGTGTAACCTTCAGCACGCAATCGCTGGCGCTTTCGGAAATGTGACGTGACCCGTTTAACCTTCCTACGTCACGCGTTATCTCTCCAAGCGAGGAAACGGCTGTGCGACGACTTGGCTGTGTTGTCTGTAGCCTATTGCTGTGTTGGTCGGCTACTGTCATAGACCTACTATACCCTTGCCTTGGTTGTCTAGTCTTATCTCGCTCGGACACCAAACACTTTTACGCCAGCTGTATTATTATACCGCCACTGTTGACATCGACTGTATTGTGATATATCTTCAGCCCGACGTAATTCGGTAAGTAGAAACGTTGTAATTATTATCTAGTCTTACTGTATCCATATACAGTGTACGAGTGTGTGGATTTAAGGTATTATTATATTATGGCATCGTGTGTACAAAACTAACTAGACATAACATTAGGCTATACACTTTTCAAAGTATCGTCGAAGGGGCAATGGAAGGCCCGCGACTGAGTATGTTGTATGTACGCTGAAATATGGTGTAGCAAGTTGCAACTATCGTTAGGCTCTATGTTGCAACACCTAGGGTTGTAACAACTCATACGTTTTGTTGGAACAATCTTATAGCAAACATCTCCAGAAAACGAGTTTCGCTAAAAACATGTAGTACAAAGGTACCGGTACTCTTGTAACAACGAAGGACACACGTTTCGCTGCAACCATCAACAACTTTTGGTACCTACCACCCTATGAGTTTTGTTGATGTTACTCCCACCGATTTTTGTCGGAAATCTTTGTTATAAAAGTCGGCGAATGTTACACCTACCGTCCTGCAATATAGGCCTATACACCGGGCATCTGTTTATTCTTCGTGGCTTTCTAACGTCATGAAATCAGTAGAAATCGCCGAGAGCTTCACTTGCTTAGAGTGGTTAACGTCTTCCGCGTGGTTTTGCTCAACCGACTTTCCCAGCAGATGGAGCCAACTCCTGAAGGCGTTGAGTTGCATTTTGTTGGTCTGAAACAGTGTTATCGTTTTAATTCTTGTAGAATCACAGACTACGGTTGTAGTGTGTGTGGAAAGCGACTTAGGAGAACTAATTCGCGCCGCACAGCCGCCAAGCCGGACCACTGCATGAGTAAACTCCACACTTTAACGTGAATACCAACACGAAAAACAAAACTAGAATATTAGACTACCGCTGCTACTTCAACATTTATACGAAAGCAATGATGTACATAATTTATAGTGGACACAGTCATATCCATGCATTCCACACGCACGCACTGTTACTTGTTGACCAATACATCTATAGACCCTCCAAAATCCTATGTCCAAACTTTTTCTTCTGGTAATTTTAAACTTACACAATTATTATTTACACCAGTGTGTCATCAATCAGTTTCCGGAGATTTTCTCAGCCGTTTATGATCCGGTTTCAATAATATTGATACATGTGATAGAGACCATGCGTCTATACAGCGCATATCGCCTCTGATTTTTTTTAGTTTTTGTATGAAAGATCTACAAAAACAATAACAAGTATATAATACTGTTCAGATTAAATGGTACAGGAATGCATTAAACGTTTCAAAATAACATTTATACGCGGTAAATTTTACTGCATACAGCTGTATACTATATACATAATATTATATAGCTAGTTGTAATACTCTACTAATGACCAAAATAAAGTATTATCATAGACTATTATAATTTTACATGGGACGATGATTTTGTTTATTTTACAAATATGGTAGCCAATCGTTAATTAGTCGTCATTATTTAGATGAATATCAATAGGCTTGCAATGCATTTCGCATTAAAACTTCAATTAAATTAACATAAATGGACACTATGGGCTATCTATATTAGACTAATATTTAAATACAGTTTAGTATAATTTAATTTATAAATCAAATCCTATCCGTGAGTCTAATGATGCGCAGACCATACATAGTCTGTTACGGTGTGGGCAGATATGATCGATATTAGCTAATAACGCACACCTAGTAGCCTATTATAGCTGGAACGACGTACCGGTGTAGGCTATAGCCCATTAACAGTTGCATTCGGTAATTCCCAAGGAACAGGTAGGCCGATAGTGTTTAAAATTAATATGCTAAAAACTAAATTTGCTAAATTTTCTCAAGTCATCCCAGCGTATAGGCTAATGTGTGCATGGGATGTCCCACTCTGGCAGTGGGAGTTCTGGCCATATTTGGTATGTCCCACTCTTGCTCTTTAATACATTGAATTGAAGTGTACGATTTATGGGATGTCCTACTCTGGCACTAGTAATTATATGGTCTTGTGCGATGTCCCAGTCTGGCTCTAAGGGTGTAGGATGGACCACATTGGAGTTGAGAGTTTTTAGGTTTCTTGCCAATATTATTGCCATTTTGAATATGCACAACAGTGGAATGTCCCATGTATTCTGGTCGTGTTGGTATAATTTTGTTGACATAAAATGTGTATGTCTCACTCTGGTTCTAGACCCCTCATTTAATTCACGAATAAAGCTAGCCTCAATAATTGATTTATACTTTATTGCCTATCAAAACCACAAAATGATATAATTTACAACTATATGTCCAATAATATGATAGATGTGCATATAAATATCAAAAGTACTTGAGTATAATAATGTATAGATAGTGCGGTATTTAGCCATGGACCTAATGCATTTATTCGAACACGAAGTTACGACCCCCCAGGCAATGACTTAATATATAGGCCTACCTTAACAGTTCTCACGTACACTGAACACATATTTGTGACAGTCTAATAGGCTTAGTCACATTGATACCCTCCCTGGCGTCTGCAGTATACCTTTAGCTTAGACACTATTAGACAGACTACAACGATATCAATAATATATATTGTACTTATCCATAATGTCAAACCGTTGCAAATTTAAAAACATGTATGCACTATGCATCATAATGCATGTATAAGTCATAGATGTAGCTAATAATAATATCTGCTTAACTCAGGACGAAATAATAATTGTAAATTGTATAATATTTTTTGTAGGCATATGTTTGTTGTAAATAATTTTAATAGTGCATCGTATGGAACTGAACTTATTAAATTATTAGGCTAATGATTATTTGCACTTTAATTTTACAAATGTAAGTATACCGTACAACTTGCACGTATGTATTAAGTATGACAAAATGTTGCAGTCTATTATTATACCAAATTAAGGCGATGTAAACTGTACGATGAAGTATGCGAAACCAGTAGAAAATTTTAATGTATTTATGTATTATGTTAATCATGTCTATAGTTATTGCTGATTTAGCTATAATGAGTTACTAAGCCCTGTATTCAATTATTTCAAACTTATCTTAGTAAGTAGCCTAGTGTAATTGTGATTAACTGTCGGTTTTTGAGCTGTACTATGTATACAAGTCCAGGTACGCCTGTATATCTTCCACGACAATCCACGTCTCTCTTTGAAATGATACATCTTTTATATAACGAGTATAATTATAGCCTATGTTAATTAGGTTATTGGTTATTTTGTCTGCTGTAGGCTAGGGAATTTTTTCAATCCTATTCTTTTTTAGATTTGCATCATCCAGTGTATTGTTTGAGTTGATTAGACATCGTCCAGTGTATTAGATAGGTTGACCACACAATGCAATGAAGTTGCATTATGTTCCACATGTGTCGAGTTGATAATACTGTACTATCGTCTATAAGCTCTTAATGAACGTTAAACATCGTTTTCCAACCCCGATTCGTTCTATGACACAAACATGATGCGTATAGTCGATATATTTATTCAATACTTGTGACTTGTGATATCATTGACGTACAACGAGAACAGAAGTGGTCCAAATGCCGGAGATCGAGTGCATTACTTTATACTGACTGTGCACAACGAGACTCATAAGATCAATGATGGAAATTACATTGTTTAAATAATTGTCTATCTCGGGTACATCCATATAAGGTGCTTGTATCGTTCACATGCGTGCATTTATTGGGGCGTCCTAAAAGACGACCAAGGTCAGGTGAGGGGGTATTTTTTGTGAATTGGTCCAGCATGCAATAAATTAATATTGTTCGTGTTCATACTAACCATAATCGTTCGTATCTTCATTTTATTTCTGTCCATATAGTGTGTCCTTTTTCTATTTTGATACAATTTGGATTCAGTGAAATGGTTGTCAAGTTGTATTATATTTTTTCATGGTATTTTTATATGAAATTATGTAACCCATAATATGTACTATTATAATGGGAGGTACTTGGAATTATTATATTATCATCCGACCTGAAAAGGTGGCCAATCTATGCTACATTATCAATGAAGCTTAGTACACAGACACTATACAGTCGAGTCACAATGATCGGTTATCTACATGCCGTGAGATAGGGTGAGATAGGGTGAGATAGGGTGGCTATATCTTTCTTCAGATTATAGGGATAACGATAATAATCCGTATAATGTAACTATATAATGTAATACGTATAGTGTAACCTTCAGTGATTTTCTGATGGCCATGTCAACGAACTGGTGTATATTTCTTATCAATACTAAGTGTACAGACAACATGTATATAAGATACTCATCTTTCTTTTACGTATACTAGTTTCAAATATATTTCACACCTACACCAGTCAGTAACTCACAAGTACAACGCAGACTGTAATCGTACCCCTAGTCATCTTTCGTGTATATAAAGTTATGTACCAGGGATAACTGACTCAACGGTACGTATGCATACTGTACAATGAGTGCGCACTGTATTCATATATTATGACAACATGTCTCCAAAAAATGTTTAGTGTAGGCTATACTACCTACAGACACCCGTTTGCTGTAGCCTACAACCCAATTTTGAGAACATCAGTGTTAGAGTTACTAAGCAGCCTCGATCTCTTAACTATTTGACTGCCAGGATAATTAATTGCATCTTCCCATGACGTATACGTCTTTGGCAATCAAGGAGTTAACAGTGTCAGTGAGTGTAACACACAATCTTTTGAGCCTATGTAAAGTAATCTCCAATTTGGTTTTAAATTTGTAATGCTTTCGAATTTGTACCGAGGCTACGTAGTTTCACTATAATAATTGTCCTGATGACAAAGTGAGGATTCGGTGGACAGAGTGGCCATTTGTGGAAGAATGGTAATGCTGCTACATCGCATGTCTCTCCCATTATTTGACCGTATATTCAGGCATGCTGCACTCCATTCTGCCACACCAATCTGGTGAGGTTTTCAACTTCCTAGTCGAATTTACGTTAATCATGGTGGATAATTTCTAAATGTGCCTCTTCTCACATTCTCGAAGGCTGGCTCGAGGCTGGTCCACTTACGCGGTCCAATGCTCTGAAACGCTGGTGCCATCGGTTGTTGTGAATTTGATTGGTCCTCGCAAACGGTGGGGGGACTGACTTCCACTCCATATGTGTACAGTATGTGGTGAGTCAACAGTGGTTCTTTGACTAGGTTCCTCCTGAAGCATAGCTGCAGTTTGCCCCCCCCCCCTCTCTCAATTATAAAATTAATGTTATGCGAACTTCGAAGATGGCAGCGTTCCAATGATTTCTAGGTATCCCTATTATCGAATCTTAAAGGTACGGGTAATAGCCAAAACAAAGCACGAAATACCAACAATTATTTATTTCCAACATTGCAATGCTTTGTGACATAGGTGACGGTCGTGTGTTTTACTATATTAAATCAACATCTTAAGCTCTGTAATCATTTTTAATCATCTTAAAGTGATAAGCTCGTATACGTCTTCAAAATATAATTGTAATGTTCTGGCCAAGGCATTATTGCTGTGAATATTCATATAGGGCAATTGTCCGTTGGTCATTTATAGTAGCATATTATATGCTATCCAATCATACTACCCACCCGTAAAAGTATACACATATACTGTATACAAAACGTGTGGTTCATACATGTGCCTAGAGGCATGTTTATGCATCTATAACCTAACATATATTTTAGGTACAGTTTATCAGTAAGTTATCGCTAATGTATCATACGGTCAAGCATATACTGTAAATATAGTGTGGACTGTGGTAGGCATCACTATCTATCATTGTAACATAGTTTGACTTGTATATTTTTCGTACAGATGAATGAATTTAATATGTAGCTTACTGGACAGTGGTACTTTAATACCTATATATTATGTATTATCATTTATAAGATAACAGATTGCCACCAACTACTTTACTATATAATAGGGTATAGTGAGTGCAATTCCATTGAGTAGTATATAGCAGGCCCTTTAAATACTGTATAAAACATGGGTTATTTTAACTGGTACAAAACTGTCTACTACACTATATTTATATGTACTATACACAAAGTTACATTAATACATGTTCCGTAAAAAATGACAAGTGCACATGGAGAACATGTGTACTTTTATACAATCATAACGGTGTCATAATTTCATGGTTATTTTGTTGTTATTTTATGAAATATTAATTAATTTCCGTCCATGAGCTGCTACTTGGTCGAGCTCGTTGTCATCGTTGCTTCAAAAGTGGGCATCATTGTAACAAAACTCGTGACTATACTATATAGTGGATATGTTTGTTACAAAAGTTGCAACCGTTGCAACACAACTCTGGAGCTGATACAAACTCGGCGTTGCAACGCAACTGATACACCGCACAGGATGTTATCGTACAACTTTGTCTGCAGTCTAAAGAACAAGGAAGAATGGAAGGTGTACGTAGTGAGGCATATTGGTTATGATATATACCTACTTAATTATATTAAATTTCCCTGAAAAAAAGCAGTGTGTCCGACGGGATTGTAGATGATACACCGCACAGGATGTTGTCGTACAACTTTTTCTGTAGTCTAAAGAACCAGGCAGAATGTATGCAACGATTATGCAAAACTGTAACTGCCCACGCGTGTGATCACTAATTAAAGAACAATGCACACACGAAGTAGGTCCAAGTTGTGTTGAGATTCATCAAGTTAATGTATATCTAGTGCCTTATTATGGCCATTATGTACATCACTATATCGTGAAGGCTAAGATCGATTGTAGCTGCAGCAGATGGACCAGTCAAATAAGCGATGTCGACGTGCCCATGCATGGGGTTGTCGACGTAGTAGGCTTGTGCATTCATACATACGTACTACACACTAATTCATAGGCTTAGTTTAATTACCTGCACTATCAGGTCTATGCTACTTATATTGGATGTTACATGTATATTATAAGTTACATTATTATAATACGTATACATAATAACTATATATACCGTACTACATTCATTGTGTATGTAAACAGTAACTGTAGTCAGATGATACTACTGTATGATTAAAATGTCATAATAAATTATATAATTCCAACCCTGTACTGTAATGTAGATTATACAGTATTATATACAGATATACTGTACTTAGATAAGTATGCTTATAAAGACATGTGTACATACATGGTGCCACTTCTTTGGACTTCTGACTGGACTATAATTGGTGTAGCCTAAAATATGTGGTATGTGTCGTTCTTAATTTTTCGTAAATAAAAATACTATTTTTTCTGTCACATTGAGAGTAGAACACATGGCCGTTAAAAAATCGTCTCATTTCAAAAAGTGACCGTAAAAAAAACATCTCCCGTAGAAGGGTGATGATTTTATTCCGGCAATTCTTTCGAATTATTAATTTTTTTGCTTGTACTGTATGTGCAAGATTTCTCTAGCTTCTACTTGTCATTTCCGTGGTATTTGCTTGTCTTATCATTAGAGCGTTGTTTTGTGCGTTATCGTGATGGTACTGTTTATAGGGGGTATGTGAAGCTTGATTTTGGTAGACTATTTTGTTCTAGATTTTTCTTGGGTGTGTTTTGTGACTTTTCTGCGTTGAGCGACTTACATTATCCGGCAGCTTGGATCCAAGATCATCCTTATCGATGAGTTTTGCGAAGGTGTCGAAGAGCGCCCCTTGACAAGAAGGACCTGCGTCCGTGATTGGGCGCGCGTGCTGGTTTTTCGTGGAAGAGTTTATTAGAGAGACGGTCATGCAGCATGATACGTTGTTTGTAGACAAGGCAATCCGTCTCCTACGTCGTCCTTAATTCTGTACCTCTTCTCGACTTTACATGTTCGATTCATTGATTGGAAGATCTGCTGTCATCCATGGTCCTGGTTCTCGCTTTTCAGTGTAGTGTTTTCGGTAATTCTGTTTTCTGTTGTTGCTTAGTTGCTATGTTTTGGTTATTTATCGGATGTTCTGTGATTATTCTGTGGCTACTGTTTCTTCTGTTGGTGCTTTGGTTGTTATTGCTGCTGCTGCTGCTGTTGTTGTTGCTGTAGTTGATGTTGATATTGATATTGATGGGATTGTTGTTGGTTTTGTTGTTGTTTTTGTCGTGACTGTTGTTGTTGTTGTTATTATTATTTTTGTTGTAACAGTTGTTGTTACTGTTATCGTTGTTGTTGTATTTGTTGTTTTTGCTGTTTTTGTTATCGTTGTAATGGTTGGTGTTAGTGATATTGTTGTTGTCGGTGTTGTTGTTGTTCTTGCTGCTGCTGTTGTTGTCGTCTTTTATCCTGAAATCACTATAAACTGTATACCAGTCCAATGACTATCAAATATACTCAATAATTCCTTCTTCTGTTTCAGATCAGATCACGAACGCGTCGATGAGTAGCGCATGATGGTCGTCGACGCGACATGTTCGAGCGACAAGCTCCGGACACCTGAAGCCAATGTCACTCCGCAAACCTCACCCAAACACCGATCTTCTCCTGGAACTGTCATCCACGCTGCCGACAAGGACGCTAACATGAATGACATCATCAACGCTACCAAAGGCAGTCTCTCTAATGACGCCATACACGCCAAACCCAACCTGACTAACGGAGTTGATTCGTCGCGGAAACCTAACGGTTTGATTAACGGAGTGGTGAAGTCGTTGGGTGAAGCGCTGCTGTGTAACGGTGTTGATCGCTCCGTTCAGAAAACGGGGTCAACAAGTACAACACGATCTGGGCCGTTAATTGGGTCAGAATCCGGAACTGTTTCTGTGCCATCTGCTTCAGTATCGGTTTCGATTTTAAAGTCGACGCCTAATGACATTGATAGTAGGATATACAGAAGCGGAAGTCGGGATGTTCGGTCACAGAGTGTACCCAACTCTGGAACAGTTCACCAAAGCCAAAACGTCCATGTCAATGAGAACATGAACAATAACAACAACAAAAATAACAACAACAGTTTCGGAGCGAGTCAAAGTGCTTTAACAGGTAACAGTGTCGAATGTATCAACATGCCTGTAGTCAATAGCAACGAAAGTGTTGCCAACAATAACGCCATGTCAATCTCCAGTAACAGAAATATTGTCACCGGCCAAGCTGGCTCGGTCAACTACACCGTTACCAATGGAAACACGGCGTATACAAACGGGAACGTTATGATTAACACGGTCAAACCGCAAATATCCGAGCAAGCTTTACAAAGTCACATGATCCATGATATACCACCAGTCATCAATCCCATACCAACCCACATCCCAACATCCACCAACCTGATACCACCACATATCCCGCCAAATATCAACGCCTTACAAGTCAATGTCCCACATACCGTTACCGCGTTACAAAACCACATGCCACCAACCATGAACGCGTTACAATCCAACGAAATGCCGCCAACGATCAACCAATTACCCCAAACAATCATCACCACCGAAATCCCGCCAATCATGAACCCATACCAGTACAAATACCCGCCGATTCTTAGCCAACGAACCACGAACATGTTCCCACCGAACCCCAACCGAAACTTGCTGATCCCACTTCCCGATTTCACACCAAAGTCATACCCGTACCCAGACAACACCCCGAAACTCCCACCACCACCCGCTCCATACTTCACGGACCTAGGAAACGGTGTGATCATGCCACCGACCTTCACTCCCGGTCTCCCAGTTCCTGGTTTCGTGTATGGCGTCCCTAACAACACAACGTGTTACGTCCAGCCGAGTCTGCCCCACATCGCCCCACCTCCCCCTACATATGATGGCTCCATGATGAATACCAACTACATCCCGGGATATTCCCCGATAGCTCTTGCCCCATCCACATCAGGACAGTTCGTGCCGGATAATCTCGCCCAGCCCAAGGATGCCATGGCGGTACTACCCTCAACTGTCCTCCCCTACCAGACTGTCCCACCCACCACTGTGTCCATGCCTGCACCACTCTCCCCCTCTGCGTCGTAAGTACACTTTTTTTCTTTTTCTATAGGCTTAGAATTTATTTTTATTGTACTGTGTAACACCATTTGGTGTATAATACAACCACAAACATTTGCCATGGCATCTTCTTATACATTGTACAATGTTTCTGCTTTATCACTGCATCAGAATTAACCAATCTTCCCTTTCTAGACCACTCGTGAATGTATCATATCCAGTATTTAGCCTACATCAGTAATCCAGGCTGACAAAAATTAATATTTTGGCTCTAATATAATGCAAAATAATCTAGACTCAAAACTGATTTTTTGGCCGAATATATTGAAACAATCTATTTGGAACAAAACTTCAGGAAGGTCGTGATATAGGATACCAACGTAGACCTAAACCTAGAATCCATGGCGAATATTTGTTAAATGAAATACGTATATGCCAGTACTTAGTAGGCCGGTTTATTGTATGTATGTGTCTCGCTATACATGCGTGATTGACGTTAATAGTAAATTGCTGCACATTTGAGCAATCACGTACGAGATGTACAGGTAAACAATACTAATCGCTGACCCACGACGATCAAATGGTCATTCTGTACAGCGTTGGTTATGAATTTCTGTCATGTCATGGTCGACATCTTATTAATATATTTTTTCTGAGCAATTCGTATCAAATGTCCATAATCATATAACGTTGTCAATGTGTAAAATACAGGACAGAATGTGTAGCATTGTGTGGGGGTAATGGCAACATTTATAGTACCGGTATCTCGAGATTATGGTCATTTAATTGTGTTTTCTTGCGGGTATAACATGACCGTTAAATAATCCATCATAATAGAGTAAAGCGTATTTAATTGGAGTATTCTACAATATATACGAGTAGAGTGTTAAAACCTTAACTTCAAAAGTAGTGCGTGGAGGGGCCAAAGCCATATTTAAAATTGCCACGGATTTTTCTTTTATACAAGTTCAAACGGCGAGAAATCGACAAGTTGCCCGTTTACGATATCGATTTTGAGGGCAGTGTATCTGTAGGCCTATACTTAGTGGGTCCACCACCTCAGTGTATCTGTAGGCCTATACTTAGTGGGTCCATCACCTCAATCTGTATCATTAACTGGCGACTGTCGACAATGACACTCATATATAGGTAACAGATGTCTCATGACGCGCTTAAAATACCTACCGTATTATGACGCGGGTATCGGGTGTTTAAATCATCTTTGAACAGTCGGCGATAAATTCATTCACATCTTGAAATCATTGAAATCTCGCGAGAATTCGTATAAATGACGTTAACATTTCACTATCATGACAGAGGTTCGAGTGGACGTTATGACTGTGCTATGTATTATTATTGAACACTCAAAGTCCTACGTGGTGCAATTCGGTTCACATGGACCAATACAACAGCCTACATTGGGACATATCGGTCATCGCGGATGTGGTCCAATTAAAAATAGTGCTTCATTGACGCCTCTCTTTATAAGTAAACGGATAAACTTTAGCGATGTAACAAAAACATATCATACCAAATGACTTCCAAACTCATTCTATGCAAACAGTAATCTTCGATCATCGATTTTAGCTTATTTCTCAATCACTTTTTTTTATTTCGCGATGACGCTTCCATTTTGGACAGTAATTAATACACCTATATCTGTCTGTACGTCATCACCTGTATTTTATCGTCGCCGTGACATCCCCTCCCTACTCTCGCTCTTGGTTCGTTCTTCTCACCAATATATTTCGCGTTTTGACGATTTTTAAACATCTATTATATAAGTACTGTAGCCTATACATGACTAGCTATGCGTTATTTACATTCTATATTCACTGTGTACATATATACACGTACACGGTATAGATAATTCGTCATGGATTTAATTTTCCATCCATACTTGTGTATATATAATTCACATACGGGTTTCAAGTGGACGTCAATTGCCTATCACTCAGCAGGCGCCACTTATCGTATTAACAAAGACAAAAACTTAATTGACTGTCTCTGCGTGAAGCAATTAGACGATATTATTGAATATTGACTTATGCTTTATAAAAGAGGCAATGCTTAGACAGTCATATAAAACGCAATTACATATCAATACGTAGACATACACACGAGTATCGCAACCAATTAAACGTTAGCATGTATAATCTAGGTTTCATTACGAGTGTTGACAAAAAGATTTGCGCATGATCGTAATGTAGCCTATCAATGCCAATTTTACGACCCTATATGTTTTATTCCAACATGTTTGTTTTAGAAAATTCCAAAAATGAACATAGCAAGTGCATTCATTGTTCAACAAATATTATTTTTATATATAGGCTACGTACCGGTAGTGTCAACTGTGAACTGATAACAAATAATGTTGAAACAGTAGGCTATAATATGTCTACTCTTATATCGTTGTAGATTTATTTCGATGTGGGTATAGTGTGAACACGCGACTTGGTTTACAGTTTTTGCGTCGCGTTGCGCGTAGCGTCTCGAGCAAGCATTCCCCCCAGGATCCTGCCAGTGGTAGCGGCCAGTGAGCCACGCAGCGCCAGTAATGTTAGGGTCATGTCATACCTGGGCTGCTGCGATCTGGTCGGTCTATCGAAGAGATGGTATTCCCGTGGGTCAGCGACAACAAATATGCAGACATGTAGGTGGTTCAGATAAACGTTTGTACGTAGGCCTACTGTATAGCAGCCTTTCCACTGTTTCTGGGTGCATACTGTATATTTGGAAAGGTCGTCAATATACGGATCTGTAGATCGCGTGACGATATGAAATGAATCTCGTAGACCATAATGTATGACCTATTGAAAGTGGTATGATGAAACCTAAAACATAACACCGAATGAAGTGTTTGGTATACATTTTGCGATCCAAGTCAATGGTAGAATTGTGACACCCAGCGCTAATAAAGTACATAAATAAAATGCATGCAATAAATTATACTGTATATTTAAATAGCAATTATCGCGCTATATAATTATACGCGACATCTCGCACTTTAACTTTTTCAATTTATTGTCAAATTTAAACTCACTAATGCGGTTAATTACCGATATACATTACTAACACCGGGTCTTATTTCACTTTACCCAGACGCTATATGGTTGCATAATAGCCACGCAATCGTATACATCTTACAATTGTTAGGAACTTGGGATACTATTTACCGTGTACTGTTTGCGTTAATGCCCTGATCTGAGCCGATTAGCCGAGCTTATCACGAGGTTAGGTGACATATCAACTTCTCAAGTAGCAGAAATCTTATCTACACAACAAGTGTGTAACTCTTCACATGTCCGACTTGTTTGCTGTGAACAGTCGCGATAAACTAACATCTCTCATCCTATACACAACAATATTATACCTATAGTCTTTATAGACTAACATCACTCATCTACAGTATACAGTACGAACATTTGATAGACTATAGAATCAGTAGATATATACAATTATTCAACATCGTGCAAGGAAAAGGTCGTGTATGTTATCGTGTAAGGATAAGAGGACGTGGTGGCGATTGCGCATTCATAATAATCGGCCCTGCGACGTATACAGAAAAAGCAAACACATATAATACTTATACCCGATACCGGTACTGCAAGTTTAACTTTGAGCTAGTTATCATTGAGAAATGTCTCCCTTGGTGAAGTCCACGTCGTATATGAAGGACTGGGTCCGGTTTCATGAGCATCTCTTCCCCTTGCAGTGTGATGCATGTGCGTGTGACCTCCCTAGGTTGACTCAATGTTTACAAGATAAATTTTGTCCTGAACACGAGTCTTTATTGAGGCAGTAAGATCAAGAGTAAAGGGACGGTATTAAATGGCGATGTTTATGAGGCGTGATTTACTGTAGTATTAGAATGTAGGCCTATATACGTTCGAGCTGCATGAGGTTCCTTTGCTTCCCATGATGTTTTTGATTCATATTTTGTAATTATCCATGATTCCATAAGCGTTTATTTCATTACCGAACATGGCCACACTTATAGCATGTGGGTGACGTGACTCTTGCACCTGTGTGCATGTTGATAGTTGATCGTACAATATCAATGAACAATAATTATTGGCGTAGGCCTATAGCCTATCGTGCGACGTAAAGAAAACATACCAAAGACCATAATACTTTTGCAACAATTTACCGAAATTTGATAACTTAAAATTATATAACACCCTGTACGTCCAATATATACGTAATAGATACTGTACGCGGTGAAAATGTACTTTATTTGGTATTCGTTCTACGTTGTGAAGAATAGCAATGATGTATTTGGTTCGGTTCGCTTGGACTACACGTGGGTCGGCCTCTAGGATGGGCTGCAAAACAATGCATTATTATTAAGGTATAACATACCCATTTGGATCATAAACAATGCAAAATTTTCGCTTTTCAACTAAACATGGTTTTAGCTATAAAATTTATCTGCGAACATTGTCAATAAGAAATTTTTCCGATATAACACATAATTAACCCTTAAATCGCCATACTTCGGAGACCCCCTGATGTTTTGTAAATATGTCATGTGGTTG